>JAQQRF010000548.1:0-42164 GCA_030523145.1 Trissolcus brochymenae
AGGTCCCTCAGCCACCTCGTGCCCAGGTTGCCCAGGATTTCCTTAGACCATCTGAAGCTCGTCGTCTCATTCCACATTTTGAGACTATTTCCTGCCACCTATTCTTCTATGGTATTAAGCCCATATTGGTATGGCGCATCAATGGTAGGGTATACAATCTCCACTGCCCCTCGCACCTCAACCTGAGGGCCGATCTAGCTGCCAGCTTCTTGACCTCCTGGTCCAGGCTGTCAAGGTATAAAAGCCTACACATGGCTACAGTGGGTGTACTTTTCCTCACACCCAGTGCTCCTCTGATAGAAATCGCCTGAACATGCTCCAGGCATTTCCTCAGAGTCTCACTTTCGGTTGCTTTCCATCATACAAGCGAGGCGTAGGTAACTACCGGTATCAGGAGTGTCCGATGCTTCCCAGGTATTCACCACACGTCAGTGTGACCCTGGGCAGGTTCGCCGTAACCGAGGCGAACGAGGCCCCCGTTTTGGGTGGCCCCTCCACCCTTGGTTTTTTGGGGGCGTCCTCCTTTGTGGAATTCTGAGGTCTCATCCTCTTCTTGTCCACATTTTGGAGTGAGGGGGAGCTCGAGGTAGCACCACCCTCGGATTTCCTCTTACCCTTCTTATTTTTCTTGAACTTAAGAGCAGGGAGTCCCTTCGCCTCTGCCTGCTCCTTCATCCACTTCCTCCACTGGGCCCCGCTGCGGCGCTTTGTCAGAGCACCCGCGGTATTGCCCTCACTGTGAGAGGAGGGGAGGGAGGTAGAACACCCTACCTCCACCTCCATGTTGTCTCCCTCCAAAGCTTTGGAACCCGGTTGTGTCGCCCGGATATCCTCCACCTTGTCGGTGTTGTCTGAATTTTTTGTGTTATAATTTTCCATAAAATTCCCACGATTAGCTAGGGAACGGAGGTCCACCCACACAGAGCCCGCATGCGTGGGTAAGGCTGAAATACAAAAGGAGGACGCCAGTTATCCCTAGGGAACCGATCGCGACACAGCTTCCCCTATGCCATGCATCCCTCGGCACGGTATCTACACACCTTGGATTGGGGCCGCATTAGAGGGTGGCTTCTGTGAGTTTCCAGAAAACCAGATTATTTACGTATCGGCCAACCATGCGACCCAGTTGGCCGATCGGATCACTTCTTGGTCGTTCCCGACCAAGCTAAACCACCCAGGGCTCATCTCGTACCTAAGCCTCGGTATCGAGCTCAAAACCCCGACCATTACTGTAGAGGCGACCCACTTGTAGGGCCCGCTCCACCGCGCCGTTCACCTGACCCCTCGCGGGGTCCCGATTCATTGGCTTCCCGTTTATAGGGATGCCTCATTCACCCATCGCGGTGGAGCCGACCCCACAAGCAGATCTAGCGAGATCGTAAACTAAGCCTCCATACCAACGACAAGGTCATGTGATCCCTAATGGGATGACATAAATAAAAAAAAAAAAAAAAAAAAAAAAAAGACTCATATCTTAAATAATTTGTTAGTTTTTGTGTTTTTTTTTTTTTTTTTTTTTTTTTTTTATTATTTATGTCATCCCATTAGGGATCACATGACCTTGTCGTTGGTATGGAGGCTTAGTTTACGATCTCGCTAGATCTGCTTGTGGGGTCGGAGCGCCGACGGAAACTATGAAGTACGATACAAAAGCAACGTCCTGATCTATCCAAATGGAGAAGTTTTGTGGGTACCACCAGCAATCTACCAGAGCTCGTGCACCATCGACGTAACCTATTTTCCATTCGACCAGCAGACCTGCATCATGAAATTTGGTTCGTGGACATTCAACGGAGATCAAGTGTCACTGGCTCTCTACAACGATAAGAATTTCGTCGACTTGTCGGATTACTGGAAGAGCGGTACTTGGGACATTATCAACGTGCCAGCCTACTTGAATGTCTATCAAAGTGAAACCCCAACCGAAACTGATATCACGTTTTACATCATCATCCGCAGGAAAACTCTCTTCTACACTGTCAACTTGATATTGCCCACTGTTCTTATCTCTTTTCTTTGTGTCTTGGTGTTTTACTTACCAGCTGAAGCGGGAGAAAAAGTTTGTATTAAAAATAAGCGAATACAATATCGAAACATAACAGTAAACTCAATTTTACGAACTAAATTTCTAAAGTAAATTTGTGAACTATATTTGTAAACTAGATTTGTAAACTCAATTTATGAACTCAATTTGTAAACTCAATTTTGAAATTCAATTTTTACAAACAAAGCAAAAATTGTTTTTAACTAAAAATGATTTTAAACTATTTAATGTTGAAAAAAACAGGTGACGCTTGGAATCAGTATTCTTCTATCGCTTGTGGTGTTTTTATTGCTGGTGAGCAAGATTCTTCCGCCGACATCGCTGGTGCTGCCGCTGATCGCCAAGTACCTGCTCTTCACTTTCATCATGAACACGGTGAGTATCCTCGTGACCGTAGTGATCATCAACTGGAACTTCCGAGGACCGAGGACCCACCGAATGCCCCAGATGATACGCCGAATATTCTTACGCATTTTGCCGACGTTGCTAATGATGCGCCGACCGAAGAAAACGAGACTCAGATGGATGATGGAGAACCCGAATGTGACACTGCCGGCATCCACTTACTCTTCCAGCCCGACCGAGTTGCCCAAACACTTGCCAACCTCTGTGGCCAAGCCGAAAATGGAAGTGATGGAACTGTCGGATTTACATCACCCGAATTGTAAGATCAATCGCAAGGTCCATCACAATACCGGTCCGTCGAGCGCTGGTCCAGTTGGAGGTGGCACTGACGCTGATCGTCGAGGTTCTGAGAGTTCCGATTCTGTAGTACTCAGTCCTGAGGCAACCAAGGCTACAGAGGCAGTTGAGTTTATCGCTGAACATTTGAGAAATGAGGATTTATATATCCAGGTATGGATAAGAACATTGATAATTCAATATTAACCAAATCAATATTAACCAAATCATTATTAACAAAATAGAAATGCTTATAATTATTTAAATTTTTTAATTACGGAGTGTCTGGGGTAACTGTAAATGAGGATTTAACGTAGCCATACGAAGATATAGCGAACAAATAACGAAGATGTTACGGAGAAGTAACAAAAAATATGCTTGATTTCAGCCGCTTTCATTTTTGTAGATTAAAAACGAGTATCAAGCAAACAAATTTTTTACAAAAAAGGAATTCTTTTTTTTTTAACAAAAATAACAATTTTTGTTAGCAATAAAACAAGTACCATGTGAACAAATTTCTTTTGTTATAAAAATCTTGTTAGTAAGTTGTATGTTCAATATTTTTAATATTTAATTTTCAGCTTGTAATAAACCTCGATTATTTTAATTAGATTTACCATTTTTTTACAATGCTTTAAGATACAACGTAATCCGAACAGAAGATATTAACGTAGATGAAAATGCTCTTTACTTCTCTGTAACAACTTCGTTATGTGTCTGTTATATCTCCGTATGGCTATACTAAATCCTCGTTTACGGTTGCCCGTGACACTCCATACTTCAAAAATTTAAATAATTAAAAGCACTTCTATTTGGTTACCATAAAAGATATTAACATAGGTGAAGATGCTCGTTATATCTCCGTAACATCTTCGTTATATCTAGCTTCATTCTTTGAATTAGAGCACATGAATTTTAATTTTATGTATGAAAAATGGAATTCGGTAAATGCCTTGATTTTGTCGTTGCAGACTCGAGAAGATTGGAAATACGTGGCAATGGTGATTGATCGCTTGCAGCTGTATTTATTTTTTATAGTCACTACCGCAGGTACAGTTGGAATATTGATGGATGCTCCGCATATATTCGAATACGTGGATCAGGATCGGATCATCGAAATTTATCGTGGAAAGTAATAATACTCGTCTCGTAGTTTATTACCAATCCAATTAACAAATTTCATTTCCATTAGTTTATATGGTCGCATCCTAGTGTCGAATACGTCCATACGCACACCACTGGCGTCGTACCGTCACGTTTCATGTAGTTCCTTTATCCCTGGAATGGAATTTAACATAAAACAATAAGTAGATCTGTGTGTGTATCTATAGAAGAATCGCCGTGAGTTTTGGCGATTCGTCTACAGATGCACAGGAACATTACTAAAAATAACAGCGTAAGCGATACAAAAATATTAAGAAACAACGAATTCTCGAGAACCGAATCCTATGTACAGAAAACCCTAGATGATATTCGACTAACAGATATTTTGCAGCTGAAATTCCGCATTCTCTCAGACGCTTATATATTTTTATCTTTTGCAATATGTTTTCGAGATCAGTTAATGCATTGAAATACATTATTTTTAGCGTTAACCAGTTCAGAAACATGATCAGATTGTATCAGATTGAACAATCCCTTCATAGTTAATACGACTTCAGAACCATTTAGAGATAGCCATGGAAGTATAATTAGTAGGAATTGAATTGAACTAAGCCAGTGTGTTTCTATATTGCTAGCTATGCTTTTGCCAATTCAATGAGATCAAATAAGTAATTTATGAACGTTGTTTTCAAGGAATTGAGTATACTTGTAAATATTTATTGTAGCCTGCTATTGCAAAGTGGACAAAGCATATGTGTGTCTCTTAAACGTTTATTTAAGACAAAAAACTGATTTGGTCGCACAACACATGTATTAACCAAACGACGAATAACATGGCCAAGTTTTAGTTATAGTTTTGATTTTTAAAATATCAATCTCTATTTTTCATCTATTCACTGTTACCTAAGTGCTTATATTGTTTAAAAACTTAATCATATAAATACTGAACTGATGTTATAATTAATTAAGTGACAATCAAATAATTTTTATTCATAAAACTGACAAATTGGGTATAGTTTATTGTATGAAAGCAGCTATACATTGATATTAGCACATCCACAAAAAAAATCTGAGATTTTTATATATTATATAAATTCATTTCATATCACGATTGGTGCTAAAAAAGAAGTTTTAAAGAGAACACAGGTGTTCTTTGGGTAAGATAGAAGGGCATGGAATTTGTGTACCGGAGGCTGATGATTTTTTCCTAAAAAAGGGATTTGATCTATTTTAAAGAAGACTGAAGCAAAGTTTATAAACTTGTAGAAGATTGTTTATAAAAGATAAATATATAACGAATCTGTGAGTTGTAATTTTCAGCTTGGAAGTTAAAATAGTATCGCATATGCTTTGTCAATGTAAAAGAAACACTTTTGTACTGGATTTGATGTAACGCAACGCAATTGGTGAAGTAGCATGTTTATACCGATGATTAATCGAGATATTCTTGGCTGCCCAGTTGATTGAATACCGTCTTCCTTGGTGCCACAATTCATGGGTACTTGGTGTCTACGTGAAGAACACGTGAAGATTACGCTGACACGTTTACCGGTGCGTCATTCGTTATCACTTTTGAATTAATTAATTAATTTATTAATCACTGTTATCCGCACAATTATACTTTTCTCAAGTTTGTCAATAATTGCAAAATGGCATGCATTTTTGCACTTCTTGACTAACTTTCGACTAGAGGTGTCTGCTCCACTGTCCACACATTTTTAAACTCCTCATATTTTTAACCATTTTATTATTTTTCTTGTTCATTTGAATAATATAATTAAGTTGAACTTGTCTCGTATCAATTACCCACTGCCGAATGCTGCCAAGAGTAACAATGCACCTGCTCTTCATATACGATGAGTACGTCAAACAAAGTCATCGTTTTTATGTCCGTAAGTCAATTTGTTTGTAGATTTTATGAAGTAATACCAACAAACTAATATTTCATTCATAGCCTTTTTGGTCGAGATCCGTTGATTTTCAAAGAACCCAAGATGATGTATGCGAAAGTATTTTTGATTTTTGAGATGAAACGTGTTTTGTTGATTTTGTCATCACCGGACACAATCCTAGAACTGATTAGTTCACACCGTCTAGTAACACAAAAATTGGGACATTCGCTCTTCGAGATAGATCCACTTTTGCAATTGTTCGTTTTTTGTCATTTTTTCCTCTTTTTTGAATGAGAAATCCATTTTTAAGAGTGAATTTCATGATTTTATGTTACTATCCACGTTTGGAGAATGATCACAGCTAGCGACGTCATGCAAATAATCTTATATTTATAAACTTATATACATTTGTATTTCTTATAGATTTCAGAAGCCGATTTTTTTATATATCAATGAATACTACATCAAGATATTGTTATTCAACGATAGAACCTGTGTTAACATTTCGTAACTTCTAATTCATCGAATTTAATAATAGTTCACATACATTTTCAAAGATGTGTTTGTAATTGAAACAATTTTAAACGCTAGACATTTCTTGAATATTTGAATGCCACCAACATGTTCGAATAAAATCATTGTTCTGTTTTGTAAAAAACCATCAAATTAATATACGATGGAGAATATAAAGTTTCGTAGCGCCTTTCATGCGTACTTAACATATAATTTATTTGTGTGCATACTTGTCCTATAGTTTGCATAATACTTTAAGACCTGTAATGCCGTTGATCTACGTTGATTAATGAATATTATTATTAAATTAAGTGTAAATCATTGACGACGATTAAATATGTAAATAGATTTAGACACGTATTAGAAGAAAAATCTCAACGAGAGACATGCAGCTTGTTTGCACTCTTGTTTTGTTAACCAAGTTTTCTTGTTTTTTCATTAAACTTAATTTTTTTTGTTGTCTTCAAGAGACCATTTTATGAGATTCTGATTCCTAGGCAATAACATTTACTATTACGTTTGATGATTATTGAATTTTTATAAAAAATGTCTTCCTCATAGATATATAAAAATTAAATGTTAATATTTAAACTGTAACGACTGTTTATATATTTTAATGAAAAATCCATTGTTATGGAACATTAGAGTTCTATAAATGCTACATTGTGTTTTGCAAGATAGATCGAAAATTGTTTCATCCGTATCTAGTCATTTTTATAAAAAACAAAATTTAGGATATTACGTGCCTCCTTTTGTAAGAATGTTCAATAATGATGTTATCAAATACAAAGTTTTTTCGTAAAACATTGTATCAGTTAAATTCAAATATTTATAAAAAGTAAGTAATAAAATAATATACCAAAAAGTTTGACAAGTCTTTTTCACATCAAATTTATACACATTTTTGTTCCAATTTATCATGCGTTACATTTGAGTTCATAGTATTGGCTGAGTCTGAAATATGTTTTATGAAGGTTCGATTATGGGTAAATGAATATTTATTAAAACTTTGGTGCATTATGTTGACTGACGATCGAATTAATAGAGTCATATTATAATTGTTAAGCATACACGACCGACTGCACAGCGCGACAATAAACCGGCCATTAGTGGTGAGTTACGTGCGTGAATGCTGGTACCACGTGTTTTATATACCCGGACTAAATTGAACGCCCCTCAATGAATCAGCGTCCAAATTAACGTGCAAGAGTGGTACATTTTGATAAATTACACAAAATCTCTCTCAAATATGCTGTTTACTTTATTATAACATTTTTTTTTCATATTCTTCATATACTTATTGTAAAGCCGACTATGAAATTTGTCATTACACATAGAACAATAAGTCATACGTCCGCTATACTTTTTCTTCATCTTCTGTAGATCCATTAAAACAGTGACAACCGTGATGGATCGCGTCAGCACAACTATTCAACCATCAGCTTTATCATCCCAACAATCTTTTTTTTCTGAATTGTTCCAACCGCATTCAATCTCTAATTGTAACAATTTGTGTATTTTTTTATTTATCTCTGTCTGTACATTTTGCGTAATCTCATTTGCGCTGGTGATTATATTTAGTGTTGTCGCGCAATTTTCTTTTTCTAATAACTCCATTATTCACTGTTTCTTTTATTCCCTGCAGCTGTACTTATTAACTGTTGTAATATCGGCCGTGATAAGATCTACTGAAATATAATTCATGATAATCATATTTGTTGTAATATTTCTTGTCCTAAAAGAAGGGATATAGGAAGAAAACAACAAAATGAAAAAGAGTTTTTGAAAATCACTTAATCAATTACTTTTATTAACGTATTTTTTATAAATATATACACTATAATTTGTAGTAAATCTGTCTTCAAAATTGAATGTGAATATCAGGGAATCACATAGAAAAATTAAATTACATATGAATGATGTTTGAAAATAACACTTTCAGTGCCTTCAAACAATAATGATAGTAATTATCATTGCTAACATAACATTTACCCTTTGTTTATACACCCACCTATAATATCAAAATTTAATAAAATATTAAAATTAAAAACAAAACATTGTTTAAATAAAGCAATTTTGAACAATAGCGTAACATTTTTAATGAGTTTTCAACGTTCTAAAACTCTTTCTAAAACATAAAGCGCTTTCAAATACATTTTTTGTTGAAATGTAACTAGATTTTGCTATTTTTATTAAGAAAATTAAAAAATATTTATATCATTTAATGTTTTATTCAAAACGCTCAGTGAATAATTGAAATGAAATTTTTTGGCGGGTTAAAAAGGTGTTAGCAATGTATATATAAATATAACAACATTCTTTTCAGAGTATTGTCTTTGCTCTGGAAAATATTATAGATCTGAATGTTGCTTTTGATGTAAAAAAGAAATATGTAGTTTACAAATTCCATTTTGCTTTGTTATATAAACATATCATTTATAGTTAACGAGCATGTGGATACTTACAAGTGAATTTATATCCATCATAAACAATTGCGCGATATTATACATATATTTATAAACAGACAATATTATCAATATACTTGCGACATGATCACATATATACAATATGATTACGCAAAATCATTTAATTATCACATTTACAACATTTCTTAAACTATGTCGTCAGATAAAAAAGTACTCAAGTAAAAAATTCTCATCAATGAAAATTGCTTTTTCGCTATTATCTTTTCTAAAGAATTTTTATAAAACAATTCTGTTTTTAGGAATGAAAATTTTCTAAAAATTTTATCTGTAAAGGCAAGTTTTAATTCGATGAAAATTTCTTATGACAAATAAACATATAAAATAAAATGAAAAAAAAAAAGAAAAACAAACAAACAATTGCTTCTTATCTGACCAATATTGAGTACTATTGTCAGATTTGCTATTTACTATTAGCTAATATCAATTTAATTTCAATTTGACAATCGATTCGAATATATATCTGAAATAAAAGGTCTCTACCTTGTTATATAAGTACGACAGTTAATAGTTTCAATTGAAACATATGAACATGACCAGACTGCCTGATCTGTTAGTTTCAATAAAAATATAAAATTTTGCAAATAACTATTTGCCATCATGGTAATATTTTTGTGCATTTATACCTGCTTAATTTTGAGCTCGTACTATATATCTATTGGTAGGATTCGATTTCAATTTTTACTTTGTTATAAAAAGTGGACAGTTGGACTTGTTTTGAGTTTCACTTTCAAAAGAGTGAAAATTCCTTTAAAATTGAAGTCCAAAGAGTCACTTGTTTTTTACAAAAATATAAACGTTGAAATTTTCATTAATGTTTCAGAGAAACTATTTTAATAATTTTTTTTCATTTTCGATTTTATTCTTTTGTTAAATAAATTTAAATTGATAGAACCAAATGAAATAGATTAATCGAGTGTGCGTTTAAATAGCGCTTACTTTTATCTCATACAATTCTATTTAGACTTTGATGTCAGATTGAAGCGTTTATGTCAGAATGAAAAAAAAAAAAAAAAAAAATAACAGAAAAAAGCATTGAAAAAGAGCAATTTTCATATCGAGCGGGCAGCGTTTAATTAGTAAGGTTTTTTGGTTTCGCATCTTACAATTGAGTGACCTGAGTTAAAGTGTGGTTTGTTCCAGTTGGAAGATTGTTGTCGTTGTTTGCTGGTATCGACGACCATCTTCTTTGTCCTCTCCAGCGACAAAATAGCTGACTGAAGGTCTTGCGAAATTGCCGACTCATTGCGCAATACAGGATAAAATTTATCGCTGAGTTAACCATTGCTAAAATGTCCATCAAGTCCCCTGCAACACATAAATACATGGATTTTTTCATTAAATCAAATGATCTCTTAGTATTATAGTATAATAGTTCCTATCGCGATTACACGCAATGAGATTATACAACCCCTATATAGTTCAAACATTATACCTTTTCTAATAAAGACTAATTTGTTTTTTTTTTTCATTTTCATTTTGCGACAGTAGCATTTGTGTAATTGAATGGGGCTTTATTTAATCTATAAAATCGAAAAATTAATCGTATATGACACAACAAAAAATTTGATTTTTAAAAAAGCTAAAATTTAGCCTGAGTTGCTGCACGCTAAAAAACGTTATTAATCGCACATTTTTCGTTTTGATGGCATTACCACTTCCGGGTTAATGATGTTTTGTGGAAATGTGGATGGTCGAGAAGTGAAAAAAATTGTATATTCTTTTTTGTTGGTTATTTCAATGTTTTATTCTTAATTTTATAGACAAATATTTTATATGTAGTCACTTAACATTACTAAAAAATGTTTTGTTCAATTTTGTAGAATCGATTTGAAATAGTAATAAACAGTAAAACGCAGAAGAAAAAGGAATCCTTAGAGGTTCGCGGCGATAGACATAGATAGCGCAAGTTGGTCCTATAACTGATAGCAAAGAATTATGGCCAAAGTCTGATGTCATGATAATATCAAGGTAGTCATAACTCGAACCAATAAATATTTTATTTAAAATTCTTCCAAGTTTTTGGAAAATTCCACTTTTCTTAAACCAGGTGATTAATGATCATTAAAACTTGAACAATCATTTTATGCATTAGGTAAACAAGTTTAAATATAATGCAATTATATGCAGTTGCAACAAAAATAATCATAAACAATCATGAAATTTAATTAAATCCGGACGCGAAGACTGAAATGAATTGTACTATAAATAAATAATGTTGAAAACAATTTGAACTATAGTTTGAATTATTAAAGTACAGAGTTGTAAAGATTTTTCTTTTTTTTCCTTTTTTGTATCAAAAGAAGCATCTATATGATTATTCGTAATAAAATAACAGGCCCATTGTTAAAAAAAAGCATGGAAAATTTCTTTGAACTAAATGCTTTGCTGACGCAGAAAGTTCTTTAATTAGAGACGAAATAAAGCGCACGACTTTACGAATTATGCCTTATTCTCAGAGTATTGCTTCGAGATGAAGTTTTCGTGTTAAAAATGCGTAACATGCGCAATATTTTGACATCGAATTAGTTTCTTTTTTTTCTAGTAGAAGTTATTTTTTCCCTACCGTTAAAACTTATTTCCATACAAATCATGACAAAATATTTTTTGCATTGTATAAACTTTTTAATATGTTGTAAAATTTAAACTGAGACGCGAGCATATAAAGAATAATAAACTTTACAATAAACTTTACAATTTGTCTGATATATATTTTTGATGCAAAATTTTATTGCTTTTAAAGATACCACTACTCATCACTTTGAACATGAATTATGCATTTTTCAATTTTTGTGTGAAATGTTATTATTTTTCAAGTTTTTTCTGCATTTTATTAATTTACTTTAATTTATAATAAATATTTTGTCTTATGAATTTTCAAATATATTTATTGAAAAAAATTTTTTGTTTCAATTAAAACGTTCGACTAAAATTACACAATATCGATCACGGAGAATAGTTTTCCATTTGTGGTTTTTTTTTGAAAATTGTGCGAGAGTAGAAAATGGAAATCAGGAGAATGAAACCGGGTTGAAATTAAAAGCTTAATTGTAAGGAGGTTTGACTAAATTCAAATTCAATTCCGTGGAAGGATTTAAGGAAATGTGAATTTGATGCAGTTAAAAGATCGTCATTTCAAACTTATTATGTGCTTTAAGTGTGTGCGTTCTTGCTAAAAGACAATGTTGGTGTTTTCAAAATTAAAAACAGCTAAATTTAAATATAGAAATAACACATTGCACAAACTCATCTTATCGTTAATGTTTACGATATTATTTCAACTTGAAATTTTGAAGTTGAAGAGTAAATTTTAAAAGTTGTTGGGGAATAAGTTTCAAGTCGCAAGAAAATTTGGATTTGATTAGAAAAGTTAGAAATTCCCTGTGAGGAAAAAATTTCTTAAAATTGAAATTCCTATTTTGAAGCGGACATCAGGGGTTTTGGTCAATGTTTTACGAGACTTATAAATCCACTACCACTGTAAAAACTGCGTTTTAAGTTGTGACGCGTTCTTTAGTTGTCTATTGAGTTGGTTTCAAACGACTTGATCTAAGACAACATTGTTTGATTTAAAGATGTTTCGACATTTTAAATTTAAAAACTTAAGAACGCGATTTTCTTTAATGGACTTCAATTTTTCTTTAATGTCTACGCCGTAACTCGTAAATTTGATTCAAGTTTTTATAATTTTGTGATGTTCGTGAAGAAATCCTAGAAATGAGAAAATTTTTAGTTTGTATTTTTCATGTACTTTAATAAATTTGCGATTCTTCTAAATCAAAATTGAGAAACTATTATTATAAGGGTTAATGGACATTTTATATATTTAAATCCATCTTTAAAATATACATACAAAGTTTTAAAAAAGTTAAGTTCTTATGATAGATGAATTAAAATCGCAAATGTCAAGATCTGCAATTTAAAAGCATGTTTACGAATTTCCAAACCAAATGTGTCTTTTAATTCACAAAGTTCGTTTGTTGAATCGAGATGATGCATTAAACGATGGTCGAGGAAACAATAATATTGCGGTCGAAAAACGTACAGCCTTCAATTTTGGGCCAGATGAGCGTGGTTACTAATTAATTGCTAAGATTGAACTCTTGCCTGCGGTATAAAACTTATTGTTGTTTTGTACTACATTTCAAATAGGGCTCCAAAATAATATAATAATGTACCGTTTTCTATACACGACACGAAACGACAAGTGTCTGAAGCTGCTAAACTTTTTGCATATATTCTCAAGTCATTTCAATTTTGTATTAATTTACGACACTGATGTCCTGAAGCATTTTGTATTGTGTCTTGAAAATATTTTACCGGAAATGGATTTGACCCAATAATAAAATGTTAGTTTCGTAGACATACATATCTCGTCGGTGAACGTATTTACATCTTGAGTTTTTAAAAAAGAACATAAATTATATAACTTGTTGGGTAAAGCTATTTTAACTATTTATATCCCTAAGTTGTATCAGTTTGATATTCATAATATTTGAATTATGTCGCAGATGTAAATAAATAAAATTCTATTTTCTAATTGGACCGAAAGATTGCATTTGGCGCACACGATGAGGAACAGATGTCAAATTTATGACGTCATTTTTATCGTAAATGTCAAATAAAAAGAAAATAGATAGAAATGGTTTTATTTTAAAGTTCTGATGAAGCAATGTAATTTCCGTTTACTCATTTAATTATACATTATCGATCATTTGAATTAAAACAATTAATTTATAGATTAACATCTACTAATAAATTATTTCAAACTCAGAAGTTTTGGATGATTTTTTTTGTATAAAAGATAGCTTTATAATGTGATTACATTTTACCTCTCAAGTATTTATAATTGAAAAACGAATTTGTGAAATTAGCGCAAAGTGTACAAATAACGTGCTTTTGAAGTAATACTCGGTCGATGAGAGTAACTGATAATTGTTTCCCGAATGCAGTTCTCTCAATGGTTTTTGTTCATTGAATCGTCAGCTTATGGAAGGGTTTAGATGGTATTATTTGTTCCCGTTCAACTTTCCTTATTCCTATATCTAATGCTCCGATATAAAATCAACTCGAATATTTCATAGATTTGGAAATTTATGATTTCTTTAGTTCAGAACAAATAAAAGCATTATAAACAAAACATTTACACAAATTGTTATTGAGTTATTTTATTAGTAAAAACAATGGTTATTTTTTAAAAGAGAGATATTCTTTGTAATAATATACTTTATTGTAAAATAAGCAAACAATCTAAAAAAATAACAAAAAGCGAAAAATTGCCGTGAGTAACTGAATCAACTGTATTCAAATACATTTTTTTGCGTAGCAAACAAAAGCGCTCGTATTTGTATTTCTGATTTTGAAACATATGTCCGCTTAACCAATGCACCTGATCACATAGATAAAATACTTGTGTCAGCAGTTTTTGTCAACACGACGAATGACATTGAAAAGTAAATCATTTTCTTGTTGCCATGAAAATAGAACTTTCCACATCAACAAATTGTTAACACAATGAATCAACTTTGCTTTGTAAAACATTGTTTAACAAATTTTCGTTTTTCTTTACCTTGCGTTTTATAAATTATTTCCGATAATCTAGTGTTTCTAACACTAGATTATCGGCATTAAAATTTAACCAAGAAAAATAACACCGAGCGATAAAGTTTTCACCGTTGCTATTACTGAAAATGCGTAGAAAATCTTGTTACGTGGCGTATACTCTCCCTTTCTTTCTTTCTGCGCTGTAATAGTCTGAAACAGCAAAAAACCTCTTGATTTTCTAATTTCAGACACGAACAAGCTTTACGATGTAAAACCAGTAATTATTATTAGTATCGCAAGAATCATTTCGAGAAGAATTTTTGTTGGAAAAATGTTTTATTTAAATAAAATTTCCTTTCTAAGATATTTTGCTAAAAATTTAATCCATTACATAAAAAATCGATCTCAAATTTCATGCTTCAAGAATAGGAGGACAAGTGAACTGAAAAAGATAAGCTAAATCGGTGGAGTTTCAATACCGGCTTTAACTTTTATAAATAGAATTTTGTAAACTTTAGTAAATTGATTTTTTTAATATTTTGTACAAATGTGACTTTTACCCACCTCAATGAAGTAGATCAAAAATACCCTAGTAAAAAGGATCATATATTGTCCATACATAAAATATATATTGACAATATACTATTTCAGAAATCATATATTGACCATATATTGTTAATATATTATCAATATATTGACAATATATTGCCAATATAAGAACAAAATATTGATAGTATTTTAAAATTGCTAATATATTGGCAATATATAGTCCTTATATGAAAATATGCAAACATAAAGACAATATATGATCATTTTTACTAGGGATATGTCTACTTTAAAAGCATTGTTAGATCTATTTCCCATAAAATTTTTATAAAAAAGTGTAAAATTTAATTTTGGCACTGTTTTGACACGAAATGAATTTCAGTTTATCTTTTATTTAAAAAGATAGTCATTAAATATTTTGTATGAAAAATGATTGTCATTATGGAAGAACAAAAAAATGTCTATTTATGAGGATGCGGTGTATAGGTGTATATAGGTATATCAACAGCATTAGTATACATTTGATGTCATTTCACATGCAATTACACTCAAAATAAGGGTAATTCTGAATACTTAACCTATTTCATGCTCAAGGTGGATCAATGCTACTGCTTTAACTATTACTCTCTGTTTGTTCGTTAGATTAGAAACGTGCAGTTGCAGTTTCACGTTGCCTTTTTCTCACTCTATGGTAAGTAGACAAGATTGGATCGTTTTTCTTTCCATCCAGTGGAATCTACGTATAATCGCGCCGGAGGAAAAACAACGAATTATTCTTTACAAAACACCACACCAAAGCAATCTGAGCTTTTTCATTTTTAATTTTATTCAACATTTTTAAATTATTTCAATTTTTATAATTCAGTATAAGAAATATAATATGAATATTTATGAGATTTATAATACTATTTATATATTATACAAGAGCGAAATAAACATGAACAAATCAGGCATTAAAAATATATGCGTCGTTAGAAATGAAATAGATCAATTTTATGTCGAAAATAAATTCGTAAAGTCGACTGATTACATGATGGCCCAGGGTTCGATTAAATATTTAATAGTTAGGCACTACTTTGTATTTGATCTTTTACTATCAGCAGAAAATCAGTTACCTCTGGGAATTTTGAATGCTAGAATAAACAGTTTTGATCAAATGGAATGTCAAATAAATCTACAAGTATCTTTTTTAATGAAGTTTCTAACAAAGAAATTAAAATGTCAGGGAGTGAAGTTTTATCCAAATATTTGTTGATGAAAAATTTAATTCCTCGTGATAGTGAAGTACGAAAATTGTATCCATCAATCAGAAAAATCATTAATATTGTTAATACAAGATATCTGCAAAAGGAATACATTGAAGTTTATTGAAAACTCTTGTTACTGAACATTCAAAATTTTATGTATAAATTTCATTGTGACAAGCAAGTCCAAAAGGTCATAATTTCGTTAATTATTCAACAGTTTTAGTTGAATCTGGACTCATAATTAAGGGATCTTTCTTTTTTTCAGGGCCAAAATATCCATTATTTCTTGGTTATCAAAAATCGATTATTTGAAGTTTCTATAATTTAATCAAAAATATTAACTTATTACTCAAAAAATTAAAAAAGTTAAAGCAGTTCTTTACCTTGTTGAAATTTACCTTTTGTAAGTTTATAAGCCGTTTTTATTCAAAAAAACAAAGCATTTTCCGCATTAAGGACATATTTTTTTTAAACGGCCTTAGAGGAACACTAACGCCACTACGATATGTTTCATTTTTTTATCATCTATTCATGCGTTTTGTATTTCAATGTACAAAGGACAACCAGTTCAAATTTCAATAAGTTTCGACCAGTAGTTTTTTGTTAAACCACTCTTGAAGATTGGTGATTTTTTACCCGAAAAAAAGAGGAAGACCCCTTAATATGTTTGCAGCATGTTTCGAAACAAAACACAAACATAAAAAACATAAAGTTAATGCAACTACGTCAGGAAAAAATAATAACAAAACTCTATACCGCGTCAAAGAACATTTGACTCTATCTTATAACTTTATGGCAAACGAAAGTAACGATTATGGTCGAGAATAATATTTTAAGAATGTATCACAATGCGAAAATTTTCGTTTATTCTTCACTATACCATCTAATTTGGACGACCCATGCATTTCTTTATTTGATTAAAAAAAAGTTTTAAAGTTTTTAATTATAAGCGGCGAAAGTCTACCTACGCTTGTGTTTTGTATGTGAAATTTTAACAGTTTCGTTATTACGTTGTTAGATATCATACTTGTATGACGTGTTGTCGCTTAAAACATTAAAAAATGAGTTCTATTGGATACGCTCTGTTTTCTCCATTTCTAGTAATT
Source organism: Trissolcus brochymenae (assembly GCA_030523145.1). NCBI lineage: Eukaryota > Metazoa > Arthropoda > Insecta > Hymenoptera > Scelionidae > Trissolcus > Trissolcus brochymenae. Next base: position 17,161 of record JAQQRF010000548.1, read on the forward strand.
CTGGTAGAAAGTTGAAACTGCTGAGACAACATTATCAACAGTTATATTACATTGTAATGTAATATATAATTATAGGTAGAGTGTTTAGATTTTTTTATAATTAAAGTACAAAATTATATATATACACAAACACATAGATATATATTTTACAGATATTCTAGAGATTAAAAAAATATGTTATTTCTGTGCCATGAAGATATGAACTTTAATAATGTATCAATAAAATTGTATATTAGCGTTGAGTTCGTTAAACAGAAATGCGGATGCATTTCTGTTTAATAAATCGGAATCCATCAATAAATTGAATGTAAGGTTACCCTTAAATGAAGAAATCAGAATAATTTTTAATCAGAATCTAATTATTAATAATTCCTAACCAGATTGTCTAGTTACCTCTACTAACACTTTCAAACATAATATGTAGTTAGATACCCTAGCTACGAATCTGTAGACTAATTACCATAATTAAGTAGATTACTTCCATTTTCGTTGTTTATTATTTTAGGATTGACATTAACGAATAAAAAGTTTTAAATCCGAATTTATGTATTTCTGTTGATTTGTTTTGTAAAAGTAATGTTATAAACTTTTAACTTTTTCAATGAAAGCAGTAATTAATAAGTTCATAATTACGCTCTGAGGAGAAACTTTTTTGTTTTATCATGGACCTCGATTACAGTTACAGACTTTCGTTGTTATGAAGCGACGCCGACAAATGATATTATATACAATTGAACTTTCTGTCGTCAACACTTCCTTAACAATGTTTATTATTCTCATCAATATTTCTTTGTTCATTATATTATTTTAAATCTTTTTATCTTTTTCTATACGAATTTTCCATCCGAGATTTGAATTATGAACATTCTTATAATTTTTTTGTCATATTCCAGGTCCATTTGAACAACAAGTATTTGCTCAACATCCTTATCTACGTTGCATGTTTATTCACTCTTTGTAGTAACTAGCGTCATTGTATTCCATCAGTGTTTGCCATTAAGAAAAACAAACATAAAAAAAATCCCGTGCCAAAAATGATTCATTCTTGCAAACAAAATATCCATTTTGTTTCATCTTGAGAAAAGGAAAAATGTTGTAACTTACTAAAGTATTAGAAAGAATTTTGGAATTTCTTATGATCTCGAGCAGTAGAATAACTGATTTTCAGATTATTTAAAAATGCATAAAATTATTAGCAAAATGAGAACGTCGTAAAACATGACATTAAATTTAAAATTGCATGTTTCTTACGATGGAACAGTAAAAGCAAGAATAAAAAAACGTCAATTGCTACTCAAAAGAGCGTTATTCGATTTTCATTTAACATTTAAAATTCACATATGAATTTAATGAGAAAAGCAGATGTTGAAAAGATAGCAAAAGCGTTATTTCAGCGTTTATTTTCGTGCATGAAAAATATTTTGAGATTTTACTCTTCTGTTTCATTTATCGAGCTTGTTTTTTTTATGATGAATTTTACGTATATATAATGGATGGACACGCGTGTTACAATTTTTTCCAAATGACCAGAATCGATAAATGAAGTAGATGAATTCAGATTAATTTAGATAGAGCACGCGTATATGTATTTTATATAAACGTGATGTTTTAAAATTGATTTTGAATTGAACAGGGACAACAAATTGCAACGGTGACAAAAAAAGCCTTGCTATATTTTGCATAATTGAAACGAAAAAAAGGTGATTCCACTTTTTAATTGAAGAAAAACAAATCCAAGAGTGGTTTTGAAATATATCTTTTGCATTTGAATAAACGCAGAATTTAATGCTATTATGGCATGAGTCATTTTTTGTCTATCACAACTGAGAGCGTATTTACCGAACAGAAATTGATTCAAGTATATTTCGCCGGAAATGAAAATACTCATATCACTCTCACATCATTGTTGTAAAATCAACTGCCACTGAACATCCATGCATCTGCTGCAGATGCAATTACATCAGTTCGTAATAAAAGATTTGCTAATTGAAGAGTGGTGCTCATCAATTCACCAAAAATGCTTGGCGCGATTCGAATCGAGCGCATGATCCGAGATAATCGAGTCGTAAAAAAGTGTGACCTTTCAAAGCTTGAGCTGCTGCAAGAGGTCGAGTGGCTATATCCACGAACGACATAATGCGGCCCCAAGTACGACAGAGCGAAAAAGAGTCGTCTGTAGTATATTACGATGCTTCTAAAACCTGACGATAGGATTAAAGCTCCGATTTCGGATAAAAGTTTTCATAAAAGGAAGTTTTATGAATTTTAACAAAATCGTTCGTTTCGATGAACAATTTTTCAAGTTTACAAAATATGACGTTTAAAGAAAATCTTTACCAGTTATGACAACAGATTGTATGTATTTTGCTTACTCACACGGACAAAAATATATTTTATGTAAGTTAAATATAAAATTTTATATCTCGTGTATATGTCATGTATATATCAAATATAAAGCGGTAATATCTTATATTAAATTTATATAAATGTAATATAAAAAATATATATTAACTATAAACAAAATATAAAATTCACATATATTTTGATTCATATTTTCGTCCATGTGGGTGTGAGTATGGTATTTTTATTGCTGTTTTCATACTTTGTTTGTATATTAATTTATATATATATTTATTCGTATACTTGTTCGTTTCATTTTTTTGTTCTAATGTTCTTAGTTGTTCTTAGTTTTTCTATTGTTATTATCGTTTTCTTTATTTTCGTTTCCTTTCTTTTGTTGTGTTATCTTTCCTGTTCTTTATTTCTTTCTGTTTTATTTGATTATTTTTTGAACTTATTTTTGTATACTGTTTGTATTGTTTATTTTCACGTTTTATTTTCGTTTGTTTAATGAGTTTTGAGATGAATTCTTTTTCTAAATGAACATTATATGAAAATTTTGTTATTAAAAAACAAAATTCCAACGTGTTTTATTAACAAACAATACTTCAGGTTTCAATAAATAAATTTTGACCGGAATAATTCACTTTTTAAAGTTGATTATTCATAAAAGAAGAACCCAATAATTACATCATCTTAAATCATTTACGTTTTGCTCTTCAGAGATCAAAAAGAAGACAGGCAGTTGTATCATTATTCGCCGTAACAATCGATCCCAATTGCTTGACTTGTTTCAGAAGAATGGAACCTTCGTTTTGACTTTAATTATATCATTTCAATTGGTCCATTTACTGGTTTTGAAAGAAATAAAAAGACTTTACACGTTGTGTCTAATCAATACATGAACGCTAACACTCTCATCGTTACTGTACGGCGTAATGTCTTATTGGATACTGCGAAAACATTTTTATGCGCCAATTATAAGATTCGAACTGGCATAAGAAAAAAGTAATCAAACTCCCGGATCAAAATGACAAAATTGTTTAATTTAATGGCAGCACTTTGTTTAATTGAAAGGATATTTTTGTCTTCGTGAAACAAATTCCTAATCCAAAACGTATTTGTGTGACTTATATGTTAACATACATGTGACATAATTTTTTTGTTCTACACATATGTAATATATGCTTACATTTGCAAGGGTTATCTGAGAAGTTTTGATTTTAAAAAAACAATGAAATTTTAGCAAAATGTATTTTTTACAGCTTGTTATAGGCATAAAAAATTTATGCTTACAAATAATTTAGTTATTGAAAAAAAAATTGTTTTTTTTTTTTTTTTTTTTAAATATAGAAAAACTTTTTCTTATTTAAATGTGCAGAAATCTATGAAAAATTGAGGAATTTGACTCTTTTAATGTTGGACGAAAATGGGTTAAACAAATTTGATTCAAGTCGTATAGTCTTAATCCAAGCATTGCCATTGTCTATTATTCAAAAGTCAGAAAAGATAGAAAAGAGATATCTTGGATCATAAATAAAAAATGAAAGAAGAAGACGTGTACCTAATTTTTGGTAGCAGGTATTGAAAAATGGCTCTCCCAGGAGTACACTAAGTAGCCCGAGAATACCCTGTGGGAATTCGGTGAATAAGAACAGCATGAGCACTGCAAGAAGCATCCTAGTGGTCCTGTCTGTTTGTTTCTCCTTATCAAGTTGCTTGAGTCCATGTTTGCGTCTTTTCTTGCCGTAGTCACAGCTCGCAGACCTCTCGAGCTTGGCAGAGTTGATGCTGATGGTGGTGAGCTTTTGTCGGCGGTTCTTCGCCTCTATCAAAGCGAAGATGAGTCTTAAGCTAAGTATAGTAAGCGCGATGCAAGGGATGATCTTGATGACCACACTGTAGATCCAAAAGTTCATGACCTTGAGATTCCTGTACCTGCTCTCGTCCGACAACCTTACAAAGTAGAGTGTGGTGTTGGTCCAGCTGACGGGGTACTCGGACTGGTGTAAGTCGGTGACGTTGACAGGGTCGCCCCGGTCGTCGAGCACTTCGTGGACCGACTTGATGGTCATGCTGAGGTAGAGCGGGATGCAGATGATCGGACAGACGAGGTAGGCCCCGCCGATCGTCAGCAAGCTGCGACGCGAGTTGCACCACTCGCGGTTCTTCTGCGGGTAAGCGACCGCGATGTACCGCCAGACGGCGAGCATCACCGTCAGCCAGATCGAGATCGTGTGGCAGACCTGGTTGAAGTGGCCCGCAACCAGCACGAACACCGCCCAGCTGTAGCTGAACGTGTCGCGTCGCGATCTTCGCAGGAGGTTCACGTGAATCACAAAGGGGATGTAGGCCAACATCACAAGCATATCCGCCACCGCGAGACCCGTTAAAATCGAGTTCGTCGGCGAACGCATCTCCCGACGCGTCAGCACCGCGATGTTCATCGCGTTTGCGAACGTCCCGAACAGACAGACAAACACGCTCAGCCAGCCGTGCACCATCGAGTAGGCACGCTGCACCGACAGCAGAGTATCGCCGCATCGCCACTCGTCCGTCCAATTCATCGTTCAAACTTGTTCAAACACCCGCCTACATTGTGCACCCAACCAAACAAACACTTTGCTAACTTTTCCTCCCCTATTCTTTTCCTTCGCTTTTCTTCTTTAATTCTTTTTCCTTTCTTTTGAAACGTTACCGGCTGCGATTGTTCGCCACCGGCATGCTATCACGTGCACGCGCGCACGCAAAGTGCGCTTAAAACACCACCGTCAGGCGCTTATATTATCCGCGTCAACGGCGCCTGCGTGTTTTAAGCCACGCCGGACCAATCTTTTGGATGCTTCAATAATAATAGTAATGAATACTTGAGAATAACTTTTCAATAACTACAAAGTTAAGAAGCAAAAAATTGTTTCTTCAATGTGATATTTACACATCGTGCAATTGTTTTTTCTGCATTTTTAACGTGGTTCTACAAAAATAACAAACATCCGTGTATTTTGTCATTTGTAGCTTACCATTCCTAAAAGTAGCTAACGATTCCGTCATTTTTATGTTTTTTCTTTCTTAGTTGCTGTTGTTGTAATTTTGGATTTTGTTTTTGTTCGATATTGTCTTTTATGTTCCTTTGTGTAAAATAGTTGATTGAACATTGTTTACATGAGATATGAAGCAAAAGTTTGTTTGTGTATATAGAGGGTATAAGACTTAGATGCCAGCGCAACTAGTATTGGTTGGAAATCATGAACCATATACAATATATTGCTAATAGGGTGTCGCCCCAACTTCACGTATAAACTCAAGCAGTTGATCAAGTATGTTCAGATAATAAGATAAGAAATAAAAATTTTGATATAAGTTTGAGCCGAGACATAATGTTTCAGTTGCCGTAAGTTTTCTTATACTCACTTGCACGTTGGCTGTTACAGCAAATTGCTTTGTGAAAACATTTACACAATTGTATGCGATGAATTATATCGAAAAAAAGTTTAGAATTGTTTGCAACTCTGCAAAAAGTCGAAAACTCATTTACCTTGTTCGTTTGTTCGAGTAGACGCAAACTTTGAAATTCAATATTCATGGTATATTACATTTCAATCACTCGCATTTACATAATAAAAATATAAGACTCGCATGTTAATGGCATTTTCGTATTTTAATTTTTTGCGTTGATATCATTTCTTAGTAATCATTATCGTTTGAAATAAATAATATCTTTATATCATTGCAATTGCTAAAGTGTCTGAAATCGCGACAGTTTTTTCGAAATATTTTTTCAGGTTTTTCTTAAATTTTCAAAAATATCAAAATTTGAAACAATTTTAGAATTTTGTGATATTGATATTCCATTTTCAAATACTTCTGTCCAGCGATCGAAAGTACGTCTTATGTTTTTCTGATTAGTCTCAAATTATTAATAGGTTATTTGAACTTTTATAAGTGAAATTTACTTTCACAGTGATTTAAGATTAATTCTGGTGTTTCTTAAGTTTTGACAATTAATTTGTTATTTCAAATTTCGTATGCGTTATCAAAATTTTACTGGCAATCAAAGTTATTAAAATATTAACTGTATACCAGGTATCACTGACTTACTATAGCCTATATAGTAAAACTATGATCTTCTTACGTGTATTCATGGGAGCAGATGGTAATCAAAATTTCATCTAGTAATTCAATTTATATATAAATACATTCATAAAGCAGAAGCTCACGGTGCGTATTATTTATGATGACCATTCCGATTGCTATTACGTAATAGTGTTCCATCCTGTAATTCAAACGTGAGATTATTTCAACAGTTAGCTTAATCCAACTTGTAATATTAGGAAGAGTAATCGGACTATTAATTAGCAAATATATTTCTCAGTCAGAGACGAAATTTTACATTCGTAAATTTTATGAACTGAAAAGTTCTATAAGAACAACGGAAAAAATTCTTTCAGAACAAATTCAAAACTACTTAAAACTTGATTCATTACAACTCCTCTCAATCAATTTAGGAAAAACTAATGTGATTGGAAAAATAAATAAAAAACTAAGCAAGACATTTAGTTAAGTGAAAAATATGCTTTCTTGGTCACTCATTATCGAAAATAAAACACGAACATTAACAGGGGTTTTTTTTAGGAATTTAAATCTGTATAAGTGGCAAATACTCATTATGCAAATGAATCGACGCATTTATTTGGGCAAATAATACTTTTACTTTTGCATTTACTTGAACTTTTGCGACTCGTAAATTCCAAAACACAGCAAAATCCTTTTGTTTGAATTAATCGTCCTGAGAATAAAATATAAAATTAGGTTAAGCTGAAATGTGAGGAAAATAGAAGAAAAAATTTAGAATTTCAATAGCTCGTGAAATTTCAGTGACACGTAGAATTAATTTTTCTGGTCCTTTGACTGAAAAATTTACTGTACTTTCCTTTTGAGTTTCTGATTATTTTCCATTTTATATGTTAAACAGCTTCTGCTCTTTCATCTTCAGCAAGAAAATAATTTTACATTCTCTTTAAAGGTAATTTATTTGGTTAGTAATAAATTAAAGCATCTAATTTTGTAGTTTTACGATTTTTTTAATTTTCAACTTTCATAAAAAAAAGAAAAATTAATATACAAAATGAGAAAATGTTAATGGCAAGTGAAATAAATACGTCCAACTAACCTGTGTTGCTACATTATACAAATGTATAAGAACAGACAGCAAGCTATACAGCTTGTGCTCTCTTCTTTTCCTTTACCTTCATGCAAAGTTACCTCTCGCAAAGCAAATAATTACGCGATATTCTCGTTGTCCAGATGAAATTTTACAAATTCAATCTAAAAGTAAGATGATTTTCGTCCCATTATTTAAGGAAATTATATCTATCCTCGTGAGTCTAAATTGATAAGCTTAGCTTATTAGTGATGTTATTGATTGATTGACATGTACATAACTAACTTTAATGCATATTCTATTAAGGATATATGTTTCAAATGAAATACAAAGTTTTCAACAGCTTGGAAACAACGAAAAAAAATCAAAATAAATTCACGTCATTCCTCGTTTACCTTACCGTTCGAAGCACTAATTTCTTCAAGTCCGTGTAAAATTTTGTGATTTATTTGAGGCAATGATTTAAAATGGAACAAATAATTCCAAGTTCAATCATTGTTGTTCGGAATTATAAAAAAACGGGACTTACGATCAGACTGCTTTTTAAGTATACACAAAATTTGAGAAAAAACTCAGTTTCAGATATAAAGTTTCTTGATTTTAGACGTCTGTCTAAGTAGCTTTTCCGAATCGTGATTCCTTAGGCTTATGACTACGATACGAAAGATTAATTTCCTAATTAGAGCGTAGCGCTATTTATGCTATTGTTACGTCAAGGACGTAACTGTTATATTTTGGTTAATTTATTGCAAATATAAATATTTGCAAAAGGATAACCTAAGCTAAGAGGAAGGGTTTTTAAAGTATGAAGCAATTATATAAGTAATTTCTATTATTTATTAAACTTATTTTACATCAAAATTCAATATCGTTTTCAATTTGCAGGATGTCGTCGTCATTTAAGTTTTTTTTCTTCAAAATTTCGAAATCTCGTATTGTGGGTGTGGGAGGACAGTGAGGTGGAGTTTTTATGGGACTTAAGGATATAGGACGGAAAGAGTTGTCTGAGGATAGTTGTCGTTTGAAAGGAGTGTTGGAGATGATTTTAGGATAGGATATTTTTGTAGAAGGATGATAACTTGGGGTAGATGTAGGTCGATCTTTTAGGGTAACTCGTTCGGGTTGGTAGGGTTCTAGAAGGGTATTTGAAGTTAAGTCCGAACGAAATAAAGAGTTGTTAAGGATGGTTTTGAAAATGTTGCATAAGGATGGAGTGTGTGAGCTAGCTCCTGAATTTAGTTCCTGGGGCAGCTTGAGTACGGAATGTTTAATTGATTCTTTGCGGGTAGTTGGTTTTAAAATGTGTCGTGGTTTTGTGGTGATGTTATTAAGAAAAGGACGTCTTTGTTGATTTAATTTGTACTTCTCGTAGTCGGAGAAAGTGCGAGGATCCACTGGGTTGTACTCCAGTTGGCGCTCCTCGGTGTTTGGTGCAGTCAGTGGCTTCAGGTTCCACTGAGGCAAAGATTGGCTGTTGTAGAACCTTTCTACAATGGGTAAGCCTTCAACGGTGACGCAAGAATCTTCTGCTTGAACTTGATTCAGCAGGGTAATGTCCTTCACTTGTAGACGCACAAGTCTTTTGCAGAGGGCGTTGTAGTCACCTTTGCAAATACGTCGTCTGGTTGCTGGTAGTCTGTCGTATTGGTGAAAGAAGTACGCAGGAGGGTTGTAAATGTCTACTTGGTGGAGGTCCTGATTTCGCCTGGTTTGTATGCGGCGATAAGTCAGGGCGGCGCACTCCATTAGCATCTGGTTTGGAGCAACCTTGTAATTTGCCACTAGCAAAATAGATTTCCAGTCAGTATCAAGTGTGTGTTTGTGTGTGTGTATGTATGTGATAGTAATAAAGAGTAACTTACTCTTTGATGCACTACGAATAGTCGTAGGAATAAACACTACAAGTATACACTTGCAGGAATGGCAGCACTACCAGTATCCACTAGTAGGAAGGGCAGGTCGTGAGCATACGCTCTGTTCACTTGTGTGGGAGTAGGAATTTGAGTATTCACTCGGTAACTGAAGGTTATGGGTCGTGAGTATGCACTCGGTATGAGCATTCGCTCTGGGAGATGACAGGATGAGAACTGTGATTACAGTGGATTTTCCATCTGTATTTATTGTCAAAGAATTTTGGGTGGGATCATTCAAATTTGGGTAGTATAATTTCATACTGTTTGTAATACAACTTTTTCTAATTGAATTATTTTGTTCGGAAAACTATGAAATATGAAATACCCAGAAAAATGTTGCTTTTTTAATATTTTTGTATGATCTGTGGAGATACATCAAGGCGAAAAGGGCTAAAAGAATTTATTCAACCAGGGGGTCTATTCTACAAAAGATATAACTTGATCTCACCATAGCAATAACAATAACAATTCTTCTTAAAATATCCCAGCCACGTTAAATTTTACTCAAAGGTTTCAATGAGATCAATTTCACAGTAATCGCTTCTAATGTTACTCGAGCCGATGGAAACTGATAATTTAAATAAATCCTCAACTTGGACTAGTGATCTATTATAGGTACACTTTTTTCTATAACCCAATTTTGTACTCATGCCGCACACTTTTTGTGATGTGAACTATTTGTCAGAAACTGGAAACTAAACTGAACTAAACTTTTCAAACGGGACAACATTTTTACTCTGACGGTTTCAAATAAATTTGCGCTATTCGTTTCGTATACGTTAGATTGGTGAAAATAAAACAAAAGAACAATTTCAAAGCTGTTGTTTTTTTCTTTTCAAGCTCGCTCCACGTGTCGATAAAATATCAAACATTGATTAAAAAACACTATAAAGCCATAACTTGAAAATTACCTAATTAATGTTCAATTGATATTCTATAGCGATTCCGACGAACCTATATTATAGTCAATGAGAAGTCTATCAGTAATCTATATAATATCCCTGTCACATTATAGAATGTTATTAAGCATGCCCTAATATCTCTCGTTAATTTTATATTTTCAATTGAAAATAGTTGTTCAATCAATTTACCTTGTACAAAATTACTCGAAGGGTTCGTTGTAATTATACGTTGAGTGAGTTAAATGTTCCCATCCCAAGTTCAAAAAATCAAGAAAACTGAGAATTGAAATGTACAAATAAAATTACCTGAATATTATAAAGAGTATTATATCTCACATTGCTACGACAAATAGTTAACACGTAGATAGTCTGACAATGCTTTTAGCATGTGCTTCCGGAATGCTTCAGGTAGTCTGTAATTTGATTTATGTTCCATTTAGTTTCAGCAAGGTAAACGAGGAATGACGTGAATTTATTTTGACTTTTTTTTCGTTGTTTCCAAGCTCTTGAAAACTTTGTATTTTATCTGAAGCATATATCTTTAATAGAGTATTGATAAATATAATTTTCTTGATGAAAAAAAAAAAAAAAAAAAATGTTGGTTAAAATAGGATTTGATTCTAACGTTGAAACAAAATCAGTATAGCTTTAGTTACTTTCTTTTAAACTGTACCAAAACATGTTCATTTGTCAAATTCAAAATAGTTTTTGAGTTGTTTTTACGCATTGCAAATCATGCCGTCGATCTTTTTCAAAATGTTCGTCTGCTTGTAGAACGAAAAACGAAGAGGTACGGGATTCAATCCATCAAGCAAGACTGGCGTGGTGATTACGAGTGACGAAACATTCATTACACAACCGGTCCAAAAGATTTAGGTCGTATTAAACAAACATGCGAAAAGTGATGAAAATGATTCAAGAGTGTGTGCGGCTAAAGAACCGACCCCTCGATAAGCAAACAATTTACGATTAAGAAACAGAGCTTTTTATATCGATTCACGTTTTACTATTGGAAAAAAGCTGAGGCATTAGAGAAATTCTATTGGTTGGTATATTTGTAAAACATAATTAAGGTATGCTATCACATTTCGATGTGACGAACTGAGTATCGATTAGGACTGAGCTCTAGTTTTTTTGATTCCATACGTGTTTGATGCAGAAAACAATTGTCGAAGAGTCTGATTATTAGGGTCAATTGGGATAAGTGTTGCAGAAGAAAGAGCTTGAACTTTGCAGATGTGTAATTTCGTCATTCATGACGCCATTCTTGTATGAAAATCTGCATCTTCCCTCCATTTCTTTCATCTCCAACACATTTTTCACTCTGCTACACATTTTTATTATTCCCACCTCGTTTTTCATATTGTTGAAAACAAAATTTCTCATTTCATAAGTTTCAAATTTAATTTATTCTGAATATTAAAAAGCTCAAGATGCATGTCATAGCAAATTTGAATAATTTTTAAAAGTACCAATGTAATCAATTTTCAATTTGAAAGAACACCGCAGAAAATTTAATATTGAAACATTATAAATTATTACAGTCTTTCGTAAAACAATTCCGAAATAACTCCAAAAAGTGTCTGGATTGAAGACAGTAGAGCCGACAAATTCTTAAATTTCTGACATGTTTTTTCGCAGTCATTGTAGCAGTTGCATCATAAACGTGAAATATTCTATTTTTATTTGAAAAATATAGGGGTCTCTATAATATTTATCATTAATTTATTTTAGAGTTTTCAATTTCAATTCGTCTTTTATTTCACATTCATAGCAGACGTTTCTTCCTTTAAAATTACTTTAGCAAACTCTGAAGTCTAATGTCCACTTCAGATTCAAAAACAAGAATCAAATATCAATATATCAAATCAAAATATTGTATATAAACACGCAACATCTTTTCTCAATATCCTATTTTATCGTTGCTATTTTGCAACGTAATACTAAGCACATGTTATCTCCAATTTTGTTCAACAGAATGTCACGGTTGTTATCGTTTATTTTATTGATTCAGTTATTTTGTCCATCAGATTTTTCTAGTTTTTTGTCCTGGTTTTCTTGTCCTCTGATTTTTGTTCTGGTTTTTTCGTCCTGGTTTTTTCGTCCTTGGTTTTTTTTGTCCTCGGTTGTTTATCCGCATATCCATTCAAAACAAAAAAATGTTTTTAGCAATTACTTGAGAGTTTCCTGAAGAAGTAAAAATAATTTTTGATTTTTACAGATTGAATCGTACGCAAGCACACATTGTTCGAATCCATTAGCGGTGTCAGGTACAAGCGACGTGTCAGCCCAAACTTGTTGGATTCTGGTTGTTGTTATACTCCTATATAGAATGCGTAGGTATATGTTTGTTTGATCACGCTGATTCGATTCGTGGTCCAAATGCGTTTTGAATTTTAGTTTCAAAGTTACTCGATTCTGTGTACTTGTGAGTGTACACATTATTAGGCGATAAATTCGTCGATGAGTTGAGAATCAATGACCATTTATTAATAGCGCGGGGAATAATTGAACTTGCAGGAATGATGTATGACTAATACCCATATTTTGGGATTCATATTAATTACGCACCTATACGGGACCAACACGATTAGCGGCTGAAATCGATATGGAGCAACATCTTATTGCGGTCGTTTGCTTCTCTCTATCCGTACGTCTGATAAACGATAAATTATCGTTCCTAATAGAAGCTCTCCCATCCATACATCTGATTCTCTTAATTTTATTATTTCGCTAACCCGACATCACTTTTTATCTCAAACGCTTTGTTTTATTTCTACAATTTAACCTAATAATCTGGTATTAGAGAAAATAATTATAAAACAGTACATTCTCTTTATATGCAAGAATGTTTGTTTTCTTTGTTTGTTTTCTTTTAAATAAAATTTGAATTTTTCAGTATGATAAAATTGAAACGAAGATATGTTTGTTTAAATTTAAATTTAATAGTATGATGGGAAATCTTTTATCGTATTTTTTTTTTCACTTGAAAGAATCACATGAAGCTTGAGATGGCTTAAGAAAACGAATCATATCAAGGTGTTCCTTTACTATATCTAACGTTATTCTGACGAGATACACCGATGCAGACTTAGAATACTATAAATGCGTCGACGTGCATATCTGAAGAAGACGCGTAAAAGGAAACGGGTGTTAACTCAAAGCTCCTTGATGGAAGCATCGTGAAACCATCTGGACGCCAAAGAAATATCGCAACTTAGAACGCTGACATGACATCTCGTTTAAACATTTATATATGCAAAACCTGAAATATGTTTAGTTTTTTTTTTAAATCATTTATTGATACATTTTTTCAACTTACAAACAAATGAGAGACAGTTATAAAGATAAAATTGGTATGCCCGTATGTAGAATATACTACTTACTCATTTAATGAAATATAAATATGATTATAAACAATGTTAAATTCAAATTTTAATCTTTTTGATGCATTATTTTTTAATATTTTTTATTCCACCATGCTCATGAGATAAACAAACTGAAAGCATTTTTAATGTTTTTCTTGATAATTTAAAAATAAAGAAAATTGTACATTGTAAAATATTGCAAAATGAAAATTCACTTCGCTGCCTTGCGATTTTATACGCAATCTCTATTTTCTTCATTACATTCTTTCTCTATTGCGAGAATTATTTTTTATTGAAGTTTTCCACCAGTAAAATAATATTTAAAACAGTTATTTTAAAATTAAAACAAAAAATAAACAGTTAGACTGTAACAACAAAATGATGAAATCAGAGTTTGATGCTTTGAAATTTTATAAATATCTCGTTTTTTTTTTTTTTTTCGACAAGTCCAGAGTGATAAAAATTTTGCAGATATGCGATAATAATGATTATAAATTGTAAAACATATATCATGAAAGAATAAAAAAAACAGCAACTTGGAGAGAGCATATGGCGAGTGACGTAACCACTGTTCGCCAGCGCATGATTACTATAAGGTCGTGTGAACATATTTTACATTTCATGTAAAATGATGAATTTTGCAGAGCATAAAATATTGGGCACAATGTCATCTTGCTGAAAAAAAAAAAACTCAAAAACCTGTACGTCAAAGTTGGTAATAAAATTTTGGCTTAAGAAAGAATCTTTCAGAACGGATGATGGAACAAAATTGTTTACATAACAAGACTTAGGAGGGAATTTCACGCTAAACTGAACGGTTTTGTTTGCATAGCGATGCAAATATATTGATGGATATAATTCGTATAATCGACGTGTATCGCAACGGCGCAATATCGTTAATCAAGTTGCTGCCAAGTTTTAGGTTGATAATGGTAGGAAATAGTTGGTCGCGCAACGAGGTTGCAACCAATCACATTATGTATCGTAAGGTTAAAACACGAGCGTTGAATGGAGACGAGAAAGTGTGATCGATCGTTCGTTATAAGAAACTCGTCCAACACAAAAATAACCCATCCACAATTACTTTCGTTCATTTGCCACTCAATTTTCGTTATCAATAAATTGATATTGTCTGTATTTTCAGTCGGCTTTTACTAATAATTATACTTGTCATCGTTTTTCAAAAAAAAAAAACTATATAAATGAATATAGCTTTTCATAAACCAGCAAATTCAATTTTTTTCTTTCCCTCTTGGCGATCACAAATTTCCATGATGAATGATGATAAATAAAAACGTTTTTGGGTGTATATATAATTTTCAAATTTATGACTATAGAATTCAATTTTTTTGTGAAAAAATCATTACACCTGTTAAGATCATAGCGATAAAGCATTATGGTTAACTGAATTGAAAAATGTTTTGAATTGCGTAAATGTTTTAACTGAAGATGCAAATTTGTATTCTTTTTTGTTTTCTTTTTTAGAAAATCGATTTCTGCCCTCACTGACATGAATAATGTAATGTTATGAGACTCAATTCCAATATTTTACAATAAAATGACTGATTTTATGTGGTCGTATGAATCTCAAATGAGTAATAAAATAAGTGCGAGGGTAAGTTTAACTACGCGTGAAGGAAAGCTGTTTGATTAAATGTTTGATAGGTGTCACATTAAATAATAAATATTGTAAAAAATCAAACGAAAGTTTTGTAGCTATTAACTAGCCTAATACTTATATTTTTATAAAGTTAAAGTCTTGAAAATCATAGGAAGCTTTATATTGGAGTTAGGCGGGGGGTAATAATTATAAGATTTCTTGAACTTTGGTAATTATTTAAGACTGATAATAAAGAAAAAATAAATTAAATTTCCAAAGAATCACAGAACTACTAACTGATATAGAATTTCTCGTTTCGTCAGGCAATTTAATGGAAACTATAATGGTAAGTTCATATTATGATTAGTAATGATTAAGCGTTCTACGCTTTTATTATAATTTTTTAATTTTTTTTTCCTTTCAAAATAAAATAATTATAATCAAGTAATTGCAATTATTTTGCGAAAGAGTATAATAAAGCTTTGTCAATATACTTATTTATTTTACTTTGTTCATTTGTTTTATATGATGGTGACTGTTTTTATCTCATGTTTTTTACAATGATTATTATTATCTCGCTTGAATTTTTGTTTGCTGAACTGGTTTCAGTTAAACTTAAGACAAAAAATATATTCATATATTTTATATTTAAATATTATTCTTAATTATTTATATTAAAACATATTTTTCATCAAATTCCGTCTTTGAAATTAAGTTTGATTATTATTTATTTGTTTTTTAGGGATACTTTTATTTACTGTACAAATTTATAGTATAATTGTTTGTTTTTATTTAGTCTTTAAAGTATATGATATCTTAATATGAAGTAACACATCTGTAACTGAGCCGAGATTTGAAATTAGAAATTTTGGATGCATAGGTTGAAAAAAAAAAGATTTTCGTTAGCTAGTAATATACTGTGCACAAAATTTAAAGGTTCACTGATCAATGCATTTAAATGGGTCATTAATTTTGACCTTAATTAATGACCTTATATATATATACACACATACCTATAGGTATGGGAGCTGATAATTGTTTTTCTTTTCAAGGAAACCGCTAAAGTAAGAACCGGGTTAACTCTAGACCGATAAATCCTAATTCTTCACCACTATACTGTGCACCTGACTTATTTACTAAGCTCAGATAACTTTTGCTATAAGTTCGTTAAGGTCTAGTTTAAAATTTTAACTTAGTTACGTTTGCTTGGTAATTGCCAAATTTTTAATCTGTTTTAACTATCCTAAGTAATCCGCAGTTTTTTAATCATAGTATATGTAATATACCTGTATGTATGACATATTCAGGGTGTCCCAATTCATTCGACACGTGGAATAACTAAAAATAATCTGAAAATAAGTGTTGGAGTAAAAAATGTTAAGAATAAAAGTTTCTCAGGTTGATGGGGCAAGTTCGATGGCACTATGTAGTTGTTTAGAAAATATCGTTTTTCATAACTGACAGATATTTTCTTATGTGAGCTTTTAAATTTACATTCAAATTTAATTCGAAATTTTTTTAATAGTAACTTCGTTATACATTATTCGTTAAACATTTCTTGGAAATTGCCAAAATTTGTTTTGTCATTAAATTGTTGTCAGAATCAGAGGGCATGTCAATATTGCGAGAACGAGTATAATTGATTAAAAATATTCTATCCTGCGTAATCTGCATTTTTCTATAATCATGATTTTAATTTCTACACGCTTGAATATTTCAGTTTCTTAAACTATCAGATTCAACTATTTTTCACATTTTTTTAATGAAAATTCCATTCGAATTTTTTTGTTTTTATTTCACATTTTATATGTTTTTATAGATGGAGGTTTTTTCGTCTAAATTGTATACATTTAATTTTAAATAAAAGAGAGGTTCACCGACGAATTTTTAGCCAAAAAATATGATCCAATCACTCCGATCAAATCATATTTTATTGGAATTCTAACGCCCATTTCGTATTGTCGTTTTTCATTCTCTTTTATTCCCGATCGCATGTCGATAGATCGAACCGCGATTAAGAAAAGTTTTGAAATACTCATAACTAACACAGGTTCAACCATGTAAATACTTTGAGGGACTCTTGAAATGAAAAATTAAAAAAATCTCCTTCTGTCTGACTTAATTATATTGCACTACTGAATTTCCAGTTTCACATGTTCAATCTGGTCTAATTTTACATACATTTGCACGAAATACACATTTTGCAGAGCTGAAAACTGATTATAAAGTAAACGAAAATGATATGAGCAAGATTAAAAAGGATTTAATTAAAATACTGCAATTTTAAAAAGAATTCTTCGTTAAAAAAACATTCAGTACTCATTAAATTTTGTTCACTATTCGAAATGAAATTTTTTAAAATTATTTCACTTGAAGTAAAAAGATATAAATATAATTTAAGAACGAGGGTTCAAGAGATATAATTTGAATGATGGATGCTAATAATTGTAATTGGAAACTCGCGATTTTATCATCACTAATTTGGTTGCGCTAATAAACGAACTGCACCGAGTCATTCGATTTTAATGTAAGATTAATGTCATTTGGCATTGTTTAATTACGATATGTGTCATAATGTAACAATTAACTGGCTATGAAAATGTTCTTCAATTCAAAATTATTTTTCAATATATTCAATTAAGAATTGAAATTTTGAATGAAATGTTTTATTTGAAATGAATGACCCCTCGTAAAACTCAAATTCAAACCGCCTTGCTTAGGACGTCGACATATTGGAAGTCGATACGAATTTGCTGACCCCTCCCTTTAACAAGTTCACCCAAAAAACTGCGACATGTAAAATTGAATCAATTTCTTATCTTAAATATCTCAGCAGCAAATTGCATGGATACAGACTTATATACAATTGTATATTAAAAAAATTTTTAATTCCATTTTTCTCTTTTTTCATTCTTTTTTTGATAATGAATCCACATTATAATTAAAATTTACATACAATATATTAGAAAAAGTTATTTAAAAAAAATAAAAATTACGCTTCATGCTTATAACAAAAACAAATTGAAATCCTGATTCGATTCATTATTTAAATAGATTTTTCATTAAAAAAAAACTGTTTTATTAATTCATGTTTAATGTATGTATATTTCGAACTTATTTTTCAAAATTAGATTAATATAAAAGATTAATATAAAAAAATACGGACATCACGTCAAAAAACTAGCTTCTTTTATCTGACACTTTTATCGCGCGAGCTCTTCTCTCACGTATGTTTGCGAGCACACGAAAATGAAATACGTGTCTATATTTTCAATTCCAACTCAAGAAGCCCATTCTACTTGTTTAACGCATATATTTCTTTTTTATTTGCGTACACATATCAATGTTTGAAAAATACACCCAAAAACGATCACATCAATTTTATTTACAATTTTTATTCCAGTTCTATCACTTGCAGCTGCATTAGTGATCAATCAAACGATATAAGAAATACAGCAATGTGAATTTGAAAATTAATGATACCAGGGATAATAAAAACTAATATTATTTTCTGATTGACGGAGAATTAAAATGATTTCAATGATTAGAAATTAATGTCAACTGTTCCAAAAAAAATTTTACGATATAATTGTATTTTATAAGCTTTAAATATTCATATACGATGTAAGAATGCATAATTTTTTCGAGGCAATCTATTATGACCTATCAGCCTCAGAACAACGGATCGGAGTACCTAGCTAAAAGACCTTTGGACTCTATATCCGCTACGAACTTAGTGACTGTTATAGTTTACTGTCTGACAAAAACCCAGAATATGATTAACACTGAGCTTTTGTATTTTAATTGGTTCCAAAATTGCCGATCCAAACCCTTTCCTCCTCTGTTGGATTAGAGTAGAATAGGAACGTAAAAAGTGAGTTGATGTTTATTCTACATTTTCATCATACCTTCCACACATCGGAGAGTTTCTCTTTCCAACTCGGTGTTGAAACTTATGTTCCCATGTCCAGTAAACATCTATATGACTTTTTTGATGTTATTCTTGCTAAGTTTCAGTTTTTTCTCACATGAAAAGCTACCATTTCCCAGAAGAACCTTTTTTGTTCTTCATCCATCAGCGCTTAACCATTCCAGGTCTTGCTAAGTGTGCAGATTCTTTTCTAGCCTATTTATGCCTCCTTGATAAGGTATTATAACAAGTCGCTGTTGAGGTAGATCTAAACAGAATCCTTCTTTTGCCAACTTGTTTGCTCTCTTATTTTCACCCCGAGTGGTCAATCCATGTAAAGTTGAGTCTGTTGAGTTTGTTGAGTCAAAAGTACCAGAACGGCTAAATATTTTGGTAAACACGTGGCGGAGAGAGGAAACAAAAAGACAGGTATAAAATTTTTTTTTAAAACTATTCAATTGACACCATTTTCGCCCCTCCACCCCCACCCCCTGGGGGTGAGGCAGGGGGCAACTTTGAAAAGTTAAATGAGAACTCCACTTTTTATCACGGAAATGGATTCTTCAGACAAAACTACATTCAGAAACCCTGAACTCGACCACCCCTCTCCAACCCCCGAGGATGGGGCGGGAGCAGAATCGAAAATCCAATGGCAAAAAACACGTGTCAAATATTTTTGCAAAAGCTGTCGATTGACACCACTTTTGACTCGCTACCCTCACCCTCCACCCATAACGGCCACCCCCGGGGGTGGAGGTAGCCGTTTCGACCCTCCGCCAGTGATCTCTGATCCATGTATCACACTATTGGGGTGCTTGTCAATGAATAGTTTTTTAAAAAATATGTTATACCTATCTTTTTGTTTCCTCTCTCCGCCATGTGTTTACCAAAATATTTAGCCGTTCCGGTACTTTTGACTCACACTGTATACTTTGCCAGGTTACGTACGACTTCCCTTGAAGAGACAGTGCCGCACGATAAAACTCAATGCCGCTTGACTGTCCGTACATATTCATACGGTTTCTTCTCAAACGTTTCTCTCACAAAGATTATCTACATATTACAAGCTTGCCAACACTTCTGCTGGAAAGACAGTATTAATTCTCTGTAGGCCAGTCTCATTTCTGATGTGTTCTTGACTTTCAAGGAAAGATGAACCATACCTAATTAGGTTCTTAACATCATTGTAAGAGTGCTTATTTCCACCGAACAGATACTTCTCAGGAATAGTGCTTGAAGTATTTCAAGTTGCTTTTCAGCCGTTTTCAGTTCAGTTCTTTTCCACCATTCTAAAGCAGCATAACAGATTCTGGGTGATATGATAGCAGCTAACTTCGTCTCAGGCTCCATTTGAGATCAGTGCCCCTCCTGCACTGCTAAAAGTTGACAACCGCTTTTTGGCTCCAAGAACTAGTTTCAGAAAAGGTTAAGTATCTAGAATAACTATATATTTAATCTTCCCCGTGTAATGCACTTGACCGGTTTCAATAGTCATTTTTCTCCAAGGTTTCATCTTATACTTCCTGGTAAAAACTATATAACTCCGACATTCGGACATACGGGCTTTTGCTGTTGCGAACGGAGCATCGTCAAAGATACACCGTTGTATAAGAATTTTTATTTTTCTAAAAGATAAGAATCTCTAAAGTTGCAAGGTTCCACGGTCGACTTTGAAGGTCATAAATTGAACAAATTATTGGCGGAATTATAAGGGAAATAATGTATAAATAAATTTTGTTTATTTGTACACAACATGTGTCGTTACATTTTTGCTAAATCGAATTTTGTTCTTTGACTTTCCTCTTTTACACAATATAATAATTGCAAATCAATAAAAAAATCAAAATTATTTTGATTCTGTAATATTTTCATTGCTCATCAACGAATATTTTTACACATTGTTTGTTTTGTCATATTTTTTTGCAGATACCTAAATAAAATTTTAGAATTTACAAAAAAGTGTAATTACCATTAAACGGAGACCAATTGATTATGAAGAAAAGGCATATATATTATATACATATCAGTTTTTAATATAAATAATAAGACTAAAAAAACTATAATAGTGAAACGATACTGTTATCAGATAACAATAATTATTATGTTTTACACACATGTAGATTATGTACAGTCATTAGCAGATATGACTGTTCTTTCAGGTATTTTTTGTCTTTGTTTAAAGCGATACAATATTCGAGTTGAAACAAAGACAAATACATACCGAAAAGACCAGGCATATCTGCTAATGACTGTATATAATATTAACTTAACGTCTAATTATGTTAACTATAAGTATAGTCAGAAACTTTTTGACCGAACAAAGCTTTTCCAAGTCGGTGAAAAATTTATAGTATATTAAAATGAAAGTGACTTTTATTATTTGCCTTTTCATTATAGTACTTAATTGGTCTTCATTTAATGGTAATTATACTTGTTTAACATTTTTAAAAGAAATTTCTAAATTTCAACGTATGATTGCAGGTACAGCTTTAGGTGTGCCTAGGACGGCAGGCACAGCAGTAGCAAAAAAGCATATTTCTTCTAAGCAGATGTCTCGGGAGAAATTGGCAGAAATTTGTAAAAATCCAAAGTAATCAATTTTGATACATCATAACAATCAGTATTTTTAATGGTTATTTAATCAATTAATTTCGTTTTGATAACAGATTAGCTGCTAAACGTGGTAAAAAGAAACAATGTAACATAATGGCCCGTAATAAGCAAAGAAATTAATGCTGAATCAAAATGAGGATTTTTTTCAATAATCTTTTTTTTTTCAGTTCAATAATAGTAGTTCAACCTGTACAAATAAAAAATTATTATTTCATGCACTATTTAAAAAATTTTTAATTGCTCTATATAAATAATAAAAAACAGTGATAAAAAAATTATATACAAATTTCCTTTTGAGACACACGCACTGTGATTTGGAACATACGTTACTTTATAAATTTTCCACACGGTGTGCTCTTCGTTTTTTGTCTCACTGTCTTTTGCTTTATTTGCGTAGCAAAACTGTTGCGATTGAGATGTACGAGTTATCAGTTGCCAGTCATCAGTTGCTTTTTGTATAAGGGTGTTTTTACAGAGTCCTTATGAGGTCGTCGCAGGGTTGCGATATTTTGTTAACACTCCAAGACCAGCCTTTGTAACTTCCTAGATAAAAATTCAGAAATTTCCACCCAGAAACGATCCAATCCTGTTTCATCGCTGCGGATGGCCTCTGATGTAAACTTAGATGCGGTCACAGGTGCTGCGTTCACAGGTGTAGTAGTTCATCAGTTCACACGTCAAAAGTGCAATGTCACGGTCAACGTTCCATGATTGAATAAAAGGTTTTTCAAAATTCATTCCTCATAAAAATTTCGATCATTTTAAAATTAATTTTTCAGACGAGGAGTTTTCAGAAATGTATAACAATCTTTTATTCTACCAATTTCGATCTTATGTTTTCAAATCATATAGTGTTTCTTGTAAGTTTTAAATACGGCAAGGCAAATTATCTTAAAATAGACCTCGCGAAGCCTGTATTTTTATCGCTTATTCCGTGGTTGTATTATTTTGTAAATAACCTCGAGTTTGCTGTCCAACTAGCTGTTTCTCTAATAATACTAAAATCTAAATTTTTCGATATAGCCGCGGACACATGTCTTGTTGGTAAAGGTAGTTTTTAACCACCTACTTGTGCTCCTATCTTTTTTTGCGACTTCCTTAAACTTGAAAATAATTTTTATATCTTTTTTTTATATCTTTTCTAATTTCTTTCTTCCATCTTCTTTCTAACTTTTGTTTTTTGAATACAATTTTTTTGCTTAACACAGACTAGGCCTTGCCTCAAAAAATAGTAACACTAGAACCGGCTGATCTCTACCTGGAGCCGAAGTTTTAATTATTTGTGTAATCAGTATGTCTAATGAAGAATCGTTTTTGTGGATATTGTCAATATTAATTTTTGAAAAAGTTTGTGCTCTGTGCGTCGTTGACAAAGCAAGTAGCATCAAGGTTTTATAAGTTAATTTAACTAGTAATAAATTCTCTAAAGAAAAGAAAGGCTCCAGATAATCCAGGACAGTGTTCACATTCCATGTCATATTATACTTCGGACGCGTTGGTCTAAGTTTGAACACTCCATTAAAAGATTTCTTAATAAGTGGATCTTCTCCTACCTTAATTAGTGGATCATTTTATTCGATAAGTTAAAAATCACCGATCTAATTGTGTTTAACATACCATATGTCGCATCATCATTGAATTTTTCAGAAAGAAAAAGATTAATTCTTTATCCACCTCAATTTCAAATGATATTGTTGTTGCTTTTGACAAAAAATTTCCAACACTGTTTCAATGTCGAATTGTATTATTTGATTGAAAGATTAAACGAACTTATCAAGTGAAGTTCGATTGAAATTATCACGGAGGCCTCGTCCGGATGAATTAATATAAATTATTGTAGTCGTGCCTCTGCACGCGATTATACAACACTTTCAAATACCCCTCTCAAAAGTAAAAAAAAAAAAAACAAGGGCCGGCATCTCCCGCTGTTCTCTTCCTAGTACTCATTTTTCAAATATTTTGCGGCAATTGTAGAAAATGAAAAAAGAATGCTCATTTTCCGGGTGGGCTAACAGGAAAGAAATTTTTTAGGATGGGCGATTCATTCGGACGAGGCCTCCGTTATAATTTCAATCGAACTTCACTTGGTAAGTTCGTTTAATCTTTCAATTATAACGGAGGCCTCGTCCGGATGAATTAATATAAATGATTGTAGATGTTTAAAGACAGTCAACAATTGCCATCATTTTAGTGCATACAAATATGTTTATTTGTAAAAACTTTAAGAAAAAAAAAATAATAATCGAACATGTCCTTACAGCTTTCTTAACTAAAAAAGGTTCTATTATCGAAATCACCTGATCCTACTGATCTAATCAATTGATTAATCATCTCAAAACTACAGACTCTATTAGAAACAATAAAGAATACTTTTCGAGTATTTTTACCACATTTAAATTTCTGACGAAAATATTGCGTTTGCAAACGCCGTCGTATTGACCATAGGTCTATTATAAAATCGCGCGAACACTTGAGATTTCCCTGACCATCCAGCAGCTCGCTTTATAACGTCTACGGGTACCCCTTTTTTGGCAGCACTAGATGTAGCTGCATGCCGGGTACTGTGAGCCGTGAAATTGTCATCAATACCGCATTCTTTCAGCGTGATTCGAATCCATCTGCTGATAGACTGAACACTTACTGGCTTATGCGGTTTCTTTGTTGCTAAACTTTCCGTTTTTTGTAAATAAAATTTCAACAATTTTGCGATACATAAACTTTCGCAGTTAGGAAAATAAGGAAAAACAAGTATCGGTTGGTTTTGACCGTGAGCAGAAGTTTTGATTCGGTGTGGAATTCGAATCAGAACTTGGTTCTCATTGAATGTTATTTGGGATACTTTGATCGATACTTTTTGACAACGTTGACCGGAACCGAGAGCGAGAAGTACCACTAATTTTTTCGAAATTGAATCTAAATACAAATCTTCATGCGGGTACATTAATTTTAATCGAGTGATAACTGGTGCCGGATCCCAGATGTGGTCGTATCGTGCTCGTGGAGGTTTCGCTGTACTTACGCCCTTACAAAAACGCCTAATTAATGCGTTATTTCCGATTTCAGTTTGTGTTATCAATGAAACCACGGATCTCTTTGGTTTTAATGTTGAATAAGATTTTACAGATTTCACTTCTTCGGCAAGAAATTCTAAAACATTAGTTATCGACGGTGCAAACACTGAGTAATTTCTCGTCTTA
>JAQQRF010000549.1:0-49714 GCA_030523145.1 Trissolcus brochymenae
ATATATATATATATATATATTATCAGAAAAATATTGTTCCACGTTCATAACGATACCGATAGTCGCAATACAAACGAGCTCATTATGCGGCGAATCAGACGATTCCGAAGCGATTTCTTTAGAATAAACTGGAACAAACTACTCTCTCATCCTCTTTCTTCCGATCGTTACTTTAACAATAAAGATAAAAAACGTATACTGTATATACCGAGTGGTGAAGCTAAACGATCAAATTGCTATCGAAGTGTGTGTAACATTGCGGATATGGCATAAGCATTTATTATTTATGTAAATATTTTTTGCCCTCATCTGCAAAAATAATTTCAGAGATCTTTAATCACGAATAATGTGAATCTTGTAAATTCAGCTTCATAAACGATAAGTTTTTAATTACACTTTGGTGTGACCGGTGATGTAAAATATTTAATTCAATTGAATAACTTTCGACTTATAAAAAATATGTGGACTTTATCGGAAACGGAAGATGGTGCGCATCGGAATATTGTAACATATTACAGTCAATGTGGACACAGACTTTTGAAAATCGGACATCATAAACAATTCAGAAAACTTTGATTATGAAACTTTGCAAGAACCGAGATAGGATGCGAAATATCGGAATCTCAAAATAAGCTCTACTTTTTCTCGTAAAAGCAAGATGACACTGCACTATTAAAACTTTTGCCAAAGAAAAATGAGAATGTTTTAAACTCGTTAGCTTCTTGTCAAGTGAATTGTCTAATTAATATAAAGCAATCATGAAGCCCGCAAAAACAAAACAAGTTAGGGTTTTCTTCAAATTCTGCTCGGAAAAACGACAAACTCAAACTTTGTTTGTGTACTTGAACACTTCAAATTTATGTATTTCTGTTTTAATTGAAGAATTATGAATCACAACTTTTGTCATTTTTGAACGATCATAAGAACAAGGGGTTGCTCATTCGTGAATTTTTCTGACCACGATTATTTGTTTTGAAACAATAAATTTATAATCAATATTATTATATTTTAATTGATAATCAGTAATCAAGTAAGAAAAATTAATTATAGAAGTTCAGACATAAAATCAATTTTTGATAGAAAATATTTTGTGTAATATTTAGATTACATTTATCATATAACAAACTTGTAATAATCATATTTCCATCTTCTATCTTCGTTTCTCCAAAACATTATGTCCATTCGCCTTAATTAAAGTTTAATTTATAAATATAGTCTCTATTTAAAATCTGCTTCGAATGAAATTATTATATGTGTTAGTATTATCGAATATAATATTTATATGTTATTATATAACATGACAGTTAATTCATGTCAAATCAGGAATGCACTTTGAAGACTTTTGAAAATGTTTCAACTAATGAAATTTCAAAAAATGTTGTCAAGGGTTTTTAAACGTTTCAAACATTCAAATTAAAGTCTGGTTTTGGACTTTAATTTTGAATTATACACTTCAGGTGCAGGTTAGTGTGTAATCTTTTTTGGTTTAATAAGGAAGTAAAAACACATGTACTAAATTCGTGGTAATTGATCGAAAAAGAAAAAGAAATGAGACTGAGAGGCCACGCAATCTCGCGAGTTAACAGGTCGTTCGTCCGCGAGTAATATTAGCGAGCAGTTTTTTTACGCTTTTGTAGAACTTAATCACCGTCAACACCTTCTGGGCGTTTCGCAGGCAGACGCTAATGTCGCTCGGAGAGGTGAGCACGCGTCTCACTCGCTAAATTACACGATCTACAATAAGATTCATGATAGCCGCGTCCTCACGTCGCGCGAGCCGGCTTAATAATACTTGACTTACGTTCTTCTGTAGCAATTTGCAGCTAAGTCACGCAATACGATAAAGACGTAATTTACTTTTTCAGTCTTCCTATATGGATTCAATAATTTTAAAATAATTACATCCTCAATAATTTATGACCTTTCGCGGCCCCTCCTAATGGCGATTTAAAATACCAACGAGCATGTTGGAGTGCGTTATCCCTATACACGAATTTTTCGACCTACGAGACATATACCCGGTCCTGCAGTACTTAAAACGCGACGTTCGGATCAGCTTATTTCTCTCAGATTCCAACCAACTTACCGACGTATTTTCGCCCGACTTTCAAAGTTAGGATTTTCCTTCGGGACGCTTTTGCATGCATGCATTTATAACTAATGATACCTTCTGCAATCTTCCGCCGGGATTGGCTAGAATTGAAAAAGTCACGATTCGAATTGGATTTGTCTCTCAAAATTAATGACTCGTGCTAATAAAGTGAATCCAAGAAATTGGTCGTTCTCGATCCCATCTTTATTACCGTTTTTTACCTTTTTTTAAACTTTTTTTTTTTCTTTTTCCAAGAATCGCTTGCAAAGAATCTTACAAAGAGGAAGAAAAAAAAGTTGGAAACTTGTAAATTCAATGATTCGAACGAAAACGATTTTGACGCATAACACGCATTGATTCCGCCGTTATATATTAATCTAAGCGCATAAACCAACCAATATGATGAGGTGTATCAAAGATACACATTGCGTGGTCACCGAATCTGACTCTGATGTTCTCAAATTATCAATAATCCATGCTTGTGTAGCATAACAAGAATGGTTCAATCACGATAGCCATTCTGGTATCACAGAAGAAAGTTCAAATTGATGTATTAATTCGTATTCACTTTGACTAAGTTCGGTAAATACTGAGGACAAACTCAGAGAGCAAGTTCCAATGCAACCGCGCGGCTTTACACTCACCCGCTGCTGTGTGTTTTGTTGCATCACACATTTATAATGAAAGATCAATTAACTATTTTCAAATACTTAAGAAAAAGTTTTGATTTGAATCTTTGATGTTGCGATGACGTCACTTTTACCACTCCTCGGATAATTTCATTTAAAAAGTATGCAAGATTGTTCAAACAGCTGTAGCGCAACTGCAATCGTTTTAATCTGACTTTTTTAATTGCACGAATAACACCGCCACGCTCCTATTATTTTTTTTTCTTTGTACGAATATCGACTGAAGTTGATAATTAACGCGCTTTCCAGACGAGAAAAATTGTAGTTCTTAAGGAACGCAGGTGCCAGTAACTAATTACCCGTCCTGGCTCGTGATTACGCTACTTTGTCTCGGCCATTCTCTTCTTGTCCGATACGATTTGCATTCCGACAATCATTCCGTGTGGGCCGCAGTGTCTATCTCGAAGAAGCCACAGATCAAATACGATCTAATGCACTATATTTTATACGACCTTAACTTTTATTAGTCCAAAAGCAAATGAAAATGTTTCCATATTTTGAAACAAGTGATCTTTTCATGTAAAATGAGAAGAACAAACAAATCATAAACAGGGTATTTGTCGTGATTACACAATTGAGCCGGTGTGCGTTCTAAAACTTATTGACTGTAAAATTCAAATTATTACACTAAAAAAAATACAGATTTTGTAATGCAACACATTCAATTTCGGTTGATGAAAAAAAAGCGTGTATATAAAAACAGTGTACATATATATATATGTATATAGGAGGTAATCCTGATTTAAACAACACGACTGTGGAAATATAAAAACATGTTAATCCACCGGGCCGATTGAATTTTCAAAACTGTTCATTACAGTTTAAATTGGTTTCACAACGAAAATTTGTCTTTGATACGCCGGGAGCACGGAAATTACGAAATGTGATTAATGAACTTTAATTTAAAAAAGAGACGATCAAATGAAAAAAGCATGACGCGCCAGCAAAAGAATAAATGATAAAAAGCAAATTAGCCCAGTTATCTGCACACTGTTTTGTATTGTTTTTACTATCTCATATTTAGCATTGGTTTTATAAAACGCACAACGATTTTTTTTTTTTTTTTTCATGAACAAAATTAAAATGAATTTTCACTAATTTGCTATAGCATTTATGTAACATGTAAACATTGATCGATCTCCAATCATCGAAAGGATCAGAAAAATGTCAATATTCCAATTTGTTTATGACAAAAATTCAAAAATTATCAATCAAAACATTCACAAACAATTTTTTCTGTATTTGTATTTTACACATTACTTTTATGGTACAATTTTTCTTATATAAATGTTTGTTTCAACTTTTGTTCAAAATTAAGGTAGCAAATAGTTAGCATATAAAAAATTTACTTTTAAAGCACAAAGATGAATGTCATTATATATCAAATTGATATATATTAATTTTCATGGCTTTATCAAAGCGCGCACATTAATCTTCAAGCGTTTCATAAAACTCATTTCCAGCAGAAGGCATCTCTGAATTGTTAGACCAATTTTCATCTTAAGTTTGTTTTGTAGATAAAGTTATTTTTATTACACTTGATCGCAACGTTTTCGTTGAAAATTCACTTCTTTTTATGATTTTCCGTGGCCTTTGTTAATCGTGGGACGAGCTCAAGAATTAATTCGATTGCCGCATAAACCGTACGATACCGAGAGAAGGAAAAAAAAATTAATAAACATAATCCCCGACGGACTTTGAATCTACGTTAAAATTCAACATTTTGTCGGAATTAGTTTGTCGCGAGAAATCAGAAAGAATACAGAAAGGAAGAGCTAAGTGAATACCTAAGCACTATTCGAATTTATCTACTTTTCATATTAATTAATCCGTTCAAAAGTCTTAACAACTTATTGCACTTTAATTAACTCATTTCCAACGTACAAGAAATAATAATAATAATAATTAAACGTTGAATCGTACTGCTGGAAGCCATCGAATAATTAAAAACAATCGCGTGTGCAAATACCTTGTTATGCTCGTTCTGTACAACATCAAAGACCGCCAATTTTTGCAAAAATTTCTTACTTTTACGGAGTGTTAATTAACGGTTAATAAAACAGCGAATAATTATTCAATTATCAGCACTCTGCTTTGATGTCCCAATTGAAGAAACATTTTTTCAAGGGGGGAGGAAAGGGGGATACATTCGTGCGTGTTATTGCATTACACTTACAGGCTCGTGATGACAGGATGTCACGAAGCAATAAAACATTTTGAGGGAATTTTACAAATGTAAAATTTGTGCTTTTTCAATTTAATTATTATCATTCTAAACTCTCATGGGATAGCAATTTTATAAATCCCTTGTATGGAATGCTTTTGTGCAAAGGGTGAAAAATGATTTTGATTTCCATTTCAATGGTGCATGCTGCTATAATTGTTTGGAAACGCGTGTTAACCTTTCGACGATTGAATCTAATTTGATTAAATAAAAATTTCAAAAGTCACGGACAAAACGAAACGAGTGATAATTGAGTAACAATTTGGAAACCATAGAGAGGAAAGTAAACGCCAAGAATTCGAGAATTAATTAACGAAAACGCTCCCGTAGTTACATATCAAAAGTTGAATCCTCGAATTGGTAAAGTTGGTAAACATTTAATTGAAAAAAAAGTACATAGACGAGGACGCCGAAGTTGTATCAGTCGTCGAACTTGACTAAGTAAGATGACGAAACGGGCAGAAGGGAAACGAGAAATCTCTAAATACGTTTGAATGTCCATTATACATGATTACAAGGAAATCGACGGGCTCTGCGAAAATTCCTGAAAGAACATAGTTTGAAAGCACATCAATAAAACTTTTCTGAAATGTTTTTGGCTGCCACGGAAAAGTACGGGGTCGTTGCAGAATGATTCGACTGCATTCTCGAGACCGAAGTTCAATCCGTCTGTAATTACAATTCGAACAAAGTTATGTCGTGACGACCGGGGCAGGGATGTGTCAAGTATTTAATCAGAGCTCGTCCGACAGTGCGAAATAATAGATAGTAAGCATACCCATATCTGCCCGCAATCTCTGCCTTGTAATATGACTTGAGCTGCAATTATGCCAGTTTCAATTCGAACCTCATTTTTTTTATAACTTTTAATTATTTGAATTATTTTTAATTAGATCTCAATTACATTGTTTTTTTAATCTAAACTCAAATACTGCTAAAGGATTATGATTATGAAATATGTAACTGAATATGTAAATGAAATAAATTAAACAACACGAACCATTACAAAGTGTTTAACTTTTACAATTATAATTAATACTCTCAAACATATGTATATCAATTTTCAACCCACGTAAGAACTGCGAATTGCGAACTGAAACTAACATTCATAACTTTTTTTTTTTTTTTTTTTTCATCAATAATATTTCACTTTTGTATGATGCTTTTTTCCATTTGATTTTTACTTACCTTCTTAACAAATATCAATATTCAAGCTTAATAAAAATAAAATTTTACTATGTAAAAATAATCCAAAATAACGAAGATCTAATTTTATTTTGTGATTTTTTGGATGATATTTTGAAGCAATAAAACGTCTTTCGCCTACATACAAATTGAACGATGGAGTCGAGGGCACAGAAGAATCGCAAAACATTTTCTTTCAGCACATGCGGTGTAATTGCTACGATCGTGTGTCTAAACGTTGTTTATATCCGCATATTATGCCTCCCCACGTTCCGCTGCGAGCGACCACCCACGATTTTCATCGACTCCTCCACTCATGCCAGCTTAACGTCACTCTTACTTCTCCGGCAATCCTTTTTGTTACTCGTCTTCTCTTATTTTGGCTTTGTTTTTCGACGTGCACCTACGCGCATTTGATATTCATGCACGCAACTGCACGTTTTCAAGTGGCGCATTTGTTTTCATACTAAAGACATACGTACCATAAGAGGATATTGAATACGAAAATATTTCCCGATTACTTGAAAGAGAGACCTGAGTCAAAGCTCGACTCTTAATTGCCCCTCTTGAGACAAGAAAACAAAAAAAAATTGAAACGAATAAGAAAATGAAATAAGCTTTCCGAACTGAGCTGAGACTTACCAGGAAGAATGATGAGCACTCGAGCAGCGGATCTTCAGTCGGTACACCTCTCTTCAATTATTTTGTCACGAATCGGAGGACAGCACAATCAATCGGTTATGTGTCGTTTGCAAAAAAATGAAAAAGAAAAGAACCACCAGCTCGCCGCCGTCGGTCACGTGTCCGAACGCGTAACCGAACCAAAGGAACCGTGGCGAACTCGATTACTCGGCCGACTGTCCAGGGGCCATCTCAAAGCAAACCGACGGGATCGAACACTCGACGGATAATCCTAATCGGACAATCCGTTGTTTCAACGTCGACCGACATGTGCACAGATCAGGTCTTTGTTTGTGTTTCTCCTCGAGTCACGTGGAGCGCATCAGCGCCACTCGGATCTGTCATTGTCACTCGGGTTGGTTTGCGAATTCGGTGGCTCTGCAATCACGCGACAACCAAACAAGCCAACGCTCTCACGAAATTCGACAGTTTCAAAATCTGAGTCCCTATTCGATTATACTGTCGTGCCTGCTGAAAACATTTTTTCTCATACTTTTTCTTTGTCTTATTTCTTTTCTTTTTTTCGTCCACGGCTTTTCTCCACGGACACCTACATGACAGACGAATGAGTCATCCGGGACGTGGATCATTCATTATCAAGCTGGTTGTTTTTAATGACGGCCGAATAGAAAAAAAAAAGAATTAAGGAACGAACAATCTTGAACGGAGTGTGCCTCGGCAGAAAGACGCTGCGCGCGTAAGCAGATGCGCGTCCGTTCACAACTTGTTCGCCAAACACACTGAAAATTCCGGCGGAACAGTTCGCCGGTGACGTTGGCTGCTCGACGTCGATTCCTGGATGAGCATGCGCCACGTTCTGCGCCCGTTGAAGGAACGGCGGGTTGCTTTTTGGGGGCTGCTCTGGAGATCCTTGATGGGACGCATCCCGTTCGCACCACCGAAATCAACGCTCTCCGTCCTTCACAGCACGCGCGCCGCTGAGATTCGCCGTCCTTACAGTCTGATTCGATAGAAGAAATGCCGCTTTTACTCCAACTCGCAATACACTGTGCGCCCACTCGCTCGAAATCGCGTTTTGCGTTTCAATGTTTTTTATTTTTTATATTATTTTTGCGAGCGCAAAACAAAATTTATTCGTTACATTTTGTTAATTATCAGTTTTTATAATAATTTATTTGATTTATGTCGATTTAATATCACATTTAAACTCAAATTCCACACAACGGTGATGAATTTTCATTCCATATTGATTATTTTCTCTCGAAAAAGAACTACAACAAACAAAAAGAAAAAACTCCAATGTACATCACAATTTTTTACATCGATTACTTTCTCTTGACAAACTAAAAAGGAACTAAAACTATGTGGAACTGACTGATTCAAACATTTTTTACTTGCAATTTTGTTAATGAAAAGATGAACAAAGATTGCTTTTGCTAAAGGTCATCATCATTTGCTCTTATATCTAAGTTTGTTTTTTTTTCTTTTCAGAAATATAAATGAAAAGAAATTAGTGCAACAATCAGATCCGACAGTTTTACGCGATTCGCTGTAATGGGCAAAGCTGAAATCAAATGTAAACTTGGATATAATAGCAAAACTTTTCTCCCAATCAAGAAAGCAATTTTTGTTTGTACATTTTTTATGTGATTGGTATATATCTTTTGAACAACAAATTTTATGCCCAAAATTCCGGAAAATGTAATAATTTCGAATATGGTACAAGACTAATACTTCTTGAACTATACATCATGAATCTAGAATGTTTGTTTGTTTGTTTTTTTTTGTTTTTGTTTTTGTTTGTTTTTTTTTTTTTTTTTTTTTTTTTTTTTTTTTTTTTTTTTTTTTTTTTTTTTTTTTTTTTTTTTTTTTTTTTTTTAAATTTTGCTGTGAGTTATGGATGTTCAAACATTTTGTTCTAGTGTTTGAAACTTATGTGGCGTCGGTAAGGGTGCGACGAACCATCAGAAAATATAGATCCGTGGGGAGAATTTTATTTATGATCCTTGATCCGCGTTCTCGAGCTCATTAAACCGTGCGTTATGAACAGAAATAAAAAGTTTTAATGATAATTGTTTTAACTCCAAGAAAAAGTGTGTTAAGTAATTATCATCGGTGCAAAGTTTCGCGATAACTCGTTATGACACGAGACTTGTTTTATATTTTTTAATTATCCAAAAAAACTTCTATCCTGAAATTGCAAAAAGAAAGCGTGATGATTATCAAAAAACAATTTATCGCCTCAGGAAAATCAGATCGAACCGGAAAATCATCTGAAAGATTTGCAATATCGTTCAGCACTGGTGGAATGTCTGTATAAATTTCGTGTGTGTGCTAAAGTTCAACATGTCGAGCTTTCACGATCATTTTCGAAGACAGCAATCAAATCTCGTTCTTTTTTAAAAACTCTATCGAAAGAGGATCGGTATCGTTGACGAGACTTTTTATATACGATAGTCCTCGATTCCTTCGAACGGTTGGTCGATTTCAAAGTAGGTTACTCTCTGTTTGAAAGTTTTCAATACACTGAATCCAATCAAAAAAGCGATCGTTGCTATTCATTTGAGGAAAAATCGGCAAAAGATTCTCAACTATTTTTGAATGTATATAGTTTGAAAAGAAAAGCATCAAGAAAAAAAAGAAGCTCTCAGTCATTGTGAAACCTTTCATTCATAACATTGACATTACTTTAATTGTCAGAACTCAAGCCTCATCTAACGTCAAGAGAATTCAAACCTTGATATATATATTTTCTTTGTATGGTTATAATGTTTTTTTTTTCTCCGTAGAAAAAATGTGAATGAATCGGACAATTCATTATGTGATGGCCATTTTTTAAATTAATTTTACATTAGTGTATTAGACATCGCATATTCGCCCTACGAAAAAGGGAAGTATTTTTCTGACTTTCATAAAGTAGGAACAAGAAGATATTTCAGCTGAGAAGAACGAAGGGTGGTCTCCTTTGCAACGAGTTAGTCATATTTTGTTCGATATTTCACGTATTAATGGTAATTTAATGGAGGCTTGTGCCATAAAGTTCAACTTTTTGATGAAATTTCATTTCATTTGCTGTAAATGTATTTATAATTATACTCAACCTCCATGCAGTAAAAGAGGCAAAATTAATTTTCAACGTTGATATTCTGTAGAAACACTTGATTAACTAAGCATTATAACAATTGAAATATTTTACAGAGAACAAGACAAATTTGCGCGTTTACCTTGATTACACTCGCAAGAAGAACATTCATTAGCATAACTATGTATACTTAACTACCACTTAACGCAAATCAAAATGCTCTTAACAATTTTTTCAAACTGGGTCAAAGTGGAGCACACTTTTCGATCTCAAAAATAAGAAAGTTTCGGGGGCAAAAGTATAGGCGCCGGCGGTGCGGTTGCGAATCTTGAAACTCTACGGAATATCCAAACAATGAGATTGCATTATACAAATGATTTTAATCCATAATTTTCGTAAATTTCGGCATAAAGCCGCAACATTGCTCGGATTCCAATCTAGAAATAGTAGGAAATACCAAAGCGTCTCTGGCACTTTTGTTACGAGGAGGTCACGCGTGATGCGCCAGGATGGAATTCAGCTGGTCTTAGTACGCCAAATAATAGTTATTACCGCACAAGCTGCAATGAATTGTCACGACGAAAATCGATCCAGCATACACGGGCATTACGTTATATGCCGAAAAGTCAACCGTGCGCTCTCCAGTTTTGAATCGTTCCCGCGCGCAATTTTGATCTGAATAATCAGTTTTCTCAGCAACTCATCTCTGCGGCAATCAAAGTTAATTCAATTGATTTTTTTTCTCATTCTTTCTCTCTCCTTTTTTTCATTGTCACGCCAAAAAGTGTTGTAATCAGCCTTCAACTCTAATTAAAAATTATCCTACAGCAATCAAACACGTCATCCGCACGAGGTGGTTGGGACGAACTTTTTATTCCGTTGAGGTCGCTGATTTGCGCACTACCAACGCAATAGGAAAATAATTTTAATTAAAGAGGAAAAATGCAAAGTGAGAGTGCGATCGGGCGTCTAAGGAACTGACCCCCACTGCAAGAGAGCGGGCGAACGACGAGTCAATCGTAAATGGAGTGACAAAAAAAATTGATTCGAGTGCATTATCGATTATATCCCGCGAAAAGTTCATTTATACGCGGCGGAATTATAGCGCTCGGTAGGAATGGCTGATGCTTTTCAATGCGCTTCGTTTGCATTATCCTTCATTCTCTTTTCGAGTCAATAAATAATTCTCTGTCTTACTCCGCTGTACATACATAGTTCTCATCAATCAACAAATCACCCTCTGGTGCATAAAACTCCGATCGACCACGTAATGACTCACAGCTCGGTGAAATCATTCATCGGAATCAACATGAATGCGATAGAGTCACGAATCCTTTTGATAATTCGAACACGTAGTGATACCTTCAATCATGTACTGCATACGCGATATAAGCTTTTGAGAGTGCGCTTCTCCATCGGAACGTTTTGCAGCGCAGCTTTTTCCCTAATAAATCGATACTTAACAAGTTTTACGTGCCGAGGAAAATCCATGTTCAAGGTATTTACGTGCCATCCAAATCAAGGTATAATTAATTAGGAGCCTCGGCAATCAAACGCCCTGCTGTGCGCACTTCCAACTGTGCACTCTGCAATAAAAGGCGAAACAACTTATTAGTCGCGAAAAGCGAAATTAGGCTGATGAACTTTTTGCTGATCATCATGCGCTGAGTATGAAAGCACAAGGTTTTTTTTATTATTTTTTTTCTTTTTTTTTCTTTTTTCGTAAGCATGATCCATTGGAGTGGCAATTTTTTTGGCATTTTCGCGAAAAGTAAATTGGGCCATACAGCAGGAAGTAATTTCTGTTTGCATTTGCGCTGCATTTGCATGCGTGGTATTGGAGTTTTCAAAATCATGAACTTGTTAAAAGACTAGATAT
Organism: Trissolcus brochymenae; assembly: GCA_030523145.1. NCBI lineage: Eukaryota > Metazoa > Arthropoda > Insecta > Hymenoptera > Scelionidae > Trissolcus > Trissolcus brochymenae. The sequence goes on from JAQQRF010000549.1 coordinate 11,794, forward strand.
CAGCAGCCGTAAGTTTTCAGAGGAGAAGATAATTTAAAAAAAATATAATGATAATAATAATAATAATTGAAATTGTAATTTATTTATAATAAAATCATAATTAATTGTTTGAAATTAAGTGGGTTCCATTTTGACAAAAGAGAATACTTGGATGAATTGTCAACGATTAAAACATTTAAATGTGATCAGGAGAAATTGAACATTTATTAAAACGACGTGCGGCGAAAGAGCCGCTTTATTTTGCAATGCAGGTACGCGACCTATAAGAAGATCAATCAAAGTTAAAGAAGGATCCATTTTGATTCCACTTAACAGGGGTAATTTCGTTCAAAGCATTCTTTTCAAATTGAAAGCTCGTTATATTTATTCAAATGATCTCTCAATTTCTGACGTTGAGTATCGTATTTCGATTGTTATTGGGACGTGATGGTCGAGTCGCGACTATTTTGCACACGCACAATAAAAAACAATAATTTGTAATCCGAAACTTATTCCTTGCCCTATAATTAGTCATACGTCAAAGAAAAAATATACATCCTTTGAAATCGATTTACAAAAAATAATAGTGACTGAAAAAGGAACGTAAAAATGAATTCAGTAACAATTGTATATTTTCCTTCACAAAATTGTCTTTGTTGAAAATAATTTGCATCTCTTTTTTTTTGTACATCGTTGATGACTGATGGGTTGAATTGAGTCTAAATATTTATCTTGCTGGTATTTACAACATTTCAAAAAATTGTTATAATGAATATTTTATAAGCACAGTGCTCGTTCAATATTCAATTCAATTCCGTCTGCATACATACGCTCAGAATTGAAAAATGTAAAATCTGCAGGAATGAAAAAAAACCTAAAAGTCGAGAAGGGCTGGGATTGTGGTTTCGACAATGCGTGAACACTCGAATCGAGTATGGCATCGATAAATCTGATAAACTGGACTAATTTGAATATCCGTGGAGTATTATCAAATTGCGATATCCGGTGTGCTCGCGTGAGCGCGTGTGCGCGGCGAAACACGCTTTTAATGCATATAGATTAGATCAATTTATAATAAGCCGGTTACGTCGTTGCGCGCTCGAGTCTGCAGGTCCACCGCACCCGCAGCCCCGCGTCTCTATTTAATCCGGAGCCCCTTTCCGGTCAACTCTATCATGCGCTGTGTTTCCACGGCCGCTAAATTTGTATTTATATTTTGCGTTTACCGCCACTATGCTAAAGCATTATCGGTGTTTATTAGCCGATGAGGTCGAATGTGTGCGCATACGTTTTGACAATATGTGCACGTACGCGTATACACATACTGACGTGCGGTTGTAACGTCCGTGCGGCGGCGCTGATAAAATGTTCAAAGCATTTTGCACGAAAATTCAGCAGGTGTAATAGAATACCCGGCGCAATGTGCATGCGACGAGGTTTACTGTGTGCAGTCTCGTTAATGAATGAAAAATATTTTGGCGCGGGACAAAAGATGAACAATTAACGTGCATGGTTAAAGTTCCGGCGTTGACAAACGACAGCGTTGCGTATATACTTAATTCCCTCCAACCCCTCCCGTTTTCAATAATTTATTTTATTTTCGTTCGCGCGTTTTAATTTAAGCGCACACATCTGTAGCGCCTACCATTTTTGACCCGTTCAACTTTTCGGTTTAAACCCATCAGGCGCGATTAATGAAATTGTAATTACAAAAATTAAGTATCAACCCGTGAGCGGAATCGAAAATTTAATTCCATCACGTTTTGTTTTGCGCGTCGGTAAAGATTCCGCGATTTTGCTGTATAATTACGCTCATTTTTTTTTTCTTTTTTTGTAACATTACTTGGATTAATGTTAACAGTTTTAAAATCAGGCTTTTAATGTAAATTTTGATTTAGTGGAGAAGTACATATGTTTGTTACTGTGACAGTTTGAAAAAAACGTTCTGTTCGACCAGTTGATATTAAACCATGTTTGCATTTGAATATACTTTTGCAGGTCAAATATTAGTTTTGTTGGAAGGACTGATTTTGGTATACTCGCTTAAATTTATCAACGTGAAATCATTTGAGAGTAAATTGTGATAACCCAATTTCAATCATTATTAAATCCAGAAATAATTATTAATCGACAAAAAATGTGATTCTAATCTATACATGAATGTCTAATAAAAAAATACATTATTTAAACAAGATGTGGCGTTGCGGCTAAAGTGGTCTTGGAAGAAAAGTCATCACGAGTATGAAATAGACGTAAGAATCGCCGACTCTAATTAACTGCAGGTATGACCGGAAAATGTAACTCTTGATTTTTCCGGTTATTTTTAATAGGAGATTTTCAAAAGTTGCATCCTAGCGCAGTTTCCTTGCAAGAGGTTGATAATTGTTAAAGCGTGTCGGTAACGTACTGAAATGTCGGGGGAATCGGACAAACACTTGCCGGCACGGTTCAATAAATGAAGCGCTGTCTCAAGAGAAGATGAAAGCGGAAAAAGCAATAGGAATGGGGTAAAACGAAAGTTGGACGAAGGAATAGGGGCGGCTAACGATATCATCGAAGATCACGCTAATCTGGCGTCTTCATTTTTGTATGAACAGAGAACTAGAGCTGATCCCGCTAGAATTTTTCAGATCAATTTTTTTTCCCTTCATTTTTCTCCTATACTCTTTTTTCGCACGACGTTCATAAGAAGCTTACGGCGAAAGTCTTAAGTGAGCGCCTGCAAATTGGATAGACGTTTCATTTCTCGTTTTCATAAACTCTTAATTTGTTCGAGATTCTGCTGGACCTTTTTTGATAGCTAAAAAGGTAACAAAAAAAATATTGTTACGGAAAATCAACTGGTTTTTATCAACAATTATAAATTCAATTCTAATATACCGAATCCTTGCAAAAGTGTTTTTTGTATTTTTTTTCTTCTCGGAGAAATCATTTTTTAAGAATAGAATTGACTTTTTTATTTAAAAATGTTGAATACAAAAACTGGAATCATTTGTGTGAGAAAAAAAAATGATTTCAGACGCTACTTATTAGTCGTAAACTTAAATGTATTTGAAATGCATAGAAATGACTATGTTATTATAACAAGCATCTTTTCAACAGCCCATGCAATACATCTCAATTCTCTTTCATCGACAAGGACGTGAATACGTCTGAAAATTGTATCGGCAATTGAAATCTCTTTCACGCACGAATATATCCGCTGGAAAAAATATATATAAACATACGCTTCATACAATCCTACATGTGTATAAATATATATAATTTGGAGTGCCAGCAGCAGCTGTCTGGGTAGCGGTTGTATCAGCTATAAACTGGTAGACCATTAGAGTATCCTGAATCCGACTCAGAAACTGCGTCTGTGCAGTAAATGGATTTTCCGTGAATAGTGTACGGGTCGTTCGGCAGCGCTCGCGACTAAGGTTTTCATAACTCTATTCGATTTAGCCGCAAAATCAACTACTGCGATCTAGCCTCGCAATTCTTGTTTACCAGCTGGGAATAAAAAAAAGTCCGACACTTGACACCATAGATATTAAAATGAACATACTCCCCGGTTTGAATGAAACAGATATCCTCACGTTCGCAACCATTTTGATCCACTTGGGATAAAAAATCTGCCAATTATCATTTGAATCGGCACTTAGCATAATAATGCACCCTTATAATGCAAACATAATTAGCTTAACATTGGCTGCGATTTACAAGTTAATGTCTAGGACTTGATTATTATTATTGATCGGAGCAAATACTTCCATTGGTTTAACGACGCCGTAAAAGTTGGAATACGAAGCAAAAGCACCGTGGCTTTGCCGACTCTGTGAGCTGCGGAAAAAATCGTAAACATGATTTTTAATGTTACAGCTCTCTCTTCTTTTCTTTGCGCTAATTACGAGCGTTATTAGTTTCTTCCGACAATTTTCGTCAAAAGGCATTGCAAATTGGAATGATGTGAACATTAATTGCAAAGCAAACATTGATCATCACTTGTGATGCAAATAAAAGGTTGAAACAAAATTCAAGTAGAGATTCAGTTTTGAGGTGGGGACAAGTCAAGCTAAAAGGCGGAAAACTGAGGAATATCTGGCTACTTGCCATGTGGCGATTTATTTATTTTTCACAGTAGTGCTTCATGTCATGTGATGCCGGTGGCAGAAAATGGCTAGACAAACAAAAAGACAAAAACATTTTATTACGCGATTAAGACCTATGATGACGATATTTCAACCAGGAGGTGCCAAAAAAACGCTGTCGCGGCTGCCTCTTCCGTTTGCGAGCGGTGAAAAGTTAGGCAAATATTGTAATGACAATTTCTTTGCCATTGTGAACTAATGACACGATCGATATCATTTTTTGAATGTCAGAAAATGAAATCGAAATATTTTATCACATAATCCCAAAAGCGCATTTGCTATATTCCAATGATATGAATGCTTATCGTTATTGAGCTACAATTTATTGGCCAACATTATCGAGCATCGATTATTAGAGAGAAAAAAATTTTTTTCCCCATCCAAATATACATGAATTCCGATCCACTGCAATTCTCGCCAAAACACCCAATGAACAGTTCCCACGTGGTCTACTCTACGTTGTTACAATATTATTTATTACACCCTAAAATATATTGCTGTTTGAGTTTCTAGTCATAAAGATTCGATAAATCACTTATCAGCGTTACTATAAGAATGATATTGTTGTAACAAACTGTATGAAAATATTGATCTTTTTTATATACTAAATGTTACTGATGTATGTACACCAATGGACATGAGGAACATTTCGCAGTTTTAGTAAAATGTAATTTAAAAAACCATATTTCCACACGTAAGCCTCTCTTACATTTTTTTCTAAACATCATACCAACCATTTTGCAAATCGCCAAGACTCTTATGCATTACAGAATGCTGCAAAATCAAGAGATATTGCAGAAATTACCTTTGGCACGTGCGTATACATTTGCCAGAAAAACAATCACGAGGCACACAGAGATGCACACAGAGTGAAGCAATCGTTGTACGGCTGAATAGACTTTGAACTTCTTCTAAAGGCATTAGTTTTTGACTGGAACACGAATGAGACAATACCATAAAAGAACTTGGGCGAGTCTTGTTCAAAAGATAAAAGTTTTGGTCTTGATCGAAAAACAATGTTTTTTCCTTTTTTTTTTTCGACACAATCTTGTGCGGCTTACAAGCGCACAAGGATATTCCGCGTTATTGGTTATTGCGGAGGACAAACCAATTCTCAAGGATGCGGCTTTGTTTTGCTGTAAAAAGAGTGCGTCTTACTGTTGATCGATATTGTTGTCGTATTACGCTACGATTTCTCGGCCTAAGATAACTTTGGTATAGGATCGAGTTGAATATTTCATATAAATCATAACGGTAATCCGCGTACGATCAAGCCTGCTCCTGCGGTTTCCTCGCGGTTTTCATGTATGAGCGCCTGCAAGCAGGCACACTTGCAAGCGTGCTCGTAATTCTGCATAGTTCTTTCCAGGAGTTTGCTCATGTGCACAATCGCGTGCATATTTCAACAAGCGCGGATATATTTTTAATTAAAATTTATATTTAAGTTGATTTTTTTATTTATTTACATTTTTTTAAACAAAACAGCCTAAGGAGACGTTTGGAAGAGAGCCAATTGCGCATGTGCATTTAGACGGCTTCAACAGTCTCACACCTAGTAATCTACGAGCTGTCATATAATTAACCTTGGGTGTGAATTCCTGTTTTTAACAGAAACAGGCAAGATCTTCATCAAATAATGTTTAGTATTTATTTATTGTTATACCTATATATATATATATATATATATATATATATATATATATATATATATATATATGTTTGAATTGATGATGATTAGAAACTAATTGTATTTTTCCCGTCGAATGTATCCTTTTTTTCAATGAAAATATTTTAATTTGACTTTGTGAAACTAAATTTAACTTTTATCTTACTCGTTGATGCATTTTCGGAGAAAATGTAGAAGTAATCTTGAATAAAGTGTTCTCCGCTGTTCTGCGAGGAAGCCACCATTAATTATAGTGGAGCACTATAAAACTGTGTAAAGTACAAGTGCGACTACCGAATCACATTATCACATTGAAACTGCAGCTCCGCTTATTGCTGAAAAATAATTCTTTACCAAAATTTAAATACTTAATTTTAATGGTATGAGGTTTGTGTGTGAATGAAAAATTTAGCGCATGAACGGGTTAAATGCAAGTTAATCTTTACTTCAGTTGAAATAAGGGGAAGATTTCTCTAACGATTTTTGTATCGAAAGGACAAAAAAAACTGTTTTCTTTGAAAATACAGGATTTTGTATCCGACTTGACGTTGATTCACACAAAGGTGAATCAATATCAGCCCAGAGCTCTCTATGAAAGAGTATTTACGTTAGCACCAACAAAAAAAAACAAAAAAAACATTGCATCCCTATACAAGCAGTTCCCCTGATTGCTTCGACCGGCTTTCAATGTAATGTGTGACCAATGAAATAATTTTTCGGTACATAATGTCACAAATTGTGAGAAACGTAACGACTCTACCATATAATCTGACAGAAGCAGAATAAGGTTTCCACGCGGGCGCTTGCACTGTAATGTCCAATCGACCGAAAAATATCCAAACTCACAGTCACCTATGGAAATATTTCATTTGTCCAAAAATTTACCCTCACATTCCACATGAGCGGCTTGATTGGCTACAGCATCTGACACGTTGACCGAATACTTCGATGGAATTGCACGTTATTATTTGAATCGGACCAAAAATAAAAGCGAATTGTCGATTAATTTCAAAGTTTCAGATTTGGAAGAGAGTTTTTGCAGACGATAACTGCCCCCACAGCTGGACGATGAATAATTAAAGATTGTTTCTGCTTGGAGAATCCAAACAAAACAAAAAATACATTTCCAGGCGAAAAATATTTTCAGTAAACAGCAGACCGAGGGATCGGGATCAGTCATCCATAAATTGGTCCTTTGTTAGTTATCAAAAGTTGAGTCCAAATACTTTGGTGCGTAGATGGACAAGCCATCCTGGCGTTGAATACGATAAAAATAAATAAAAAGTGAGTCAATAAATTTAGTTGACCCGTTGCTTATCTTACGAGGGGGGTTTTCTCTTTTTTATCGCAACGCAGTAATTGACGAGAAAAGGAATCAAAATGGACGGGCTGTCCGAAGGGTCCAGAAAGAGCTTATTCAAATCCGGTGCACACGTTATAAACGTCTCCATACAAATACCGTCCGAAATCCAACGTGTTCGTCCAATTGGCATACGTCTTCGGCAAACTCATTGACCCTTCGGATCTGATTTGGTTGGTCAAACAAGCTACGTGCGCAAAAATCAATTTTCATAAATGCACCCGCTTCTGTTTTAGTTTTCAATCAAACAGAAGGGGCCACTTCGATGCAGACGGAATCTGTTAAACGACGCGAACATATCAGGCGCCGTAAATTTTAAACTGAGAAGCCAAAGCTGAAAAAATCCTTGCGATAAATTTAATTTGTAAAACAACTGTTTTGAAAGAATAAAGTTCAATTCAAGGAAAAACAAGTTAAAAGGTATATCAGTAAAACTAAAAAGCATGGCCAAGGACAAAAAACATGTAAGAACACCTAGAAAATAGGAAAGGTTATGATGTCAAAATTGGTTATGGCTAAGTAAAATTTCTGTTATACAAACCGACTTAATCGTACGAATTGTGACAATTATCGTTAATAATATGGTATTTTGTAGTTATACGCTTAAAAATATGTAGAAATATTTTGTTGATTCACGAAGTTAATATCAGGTTGTTGGCAACCCGTTGCTGATGAAATGTCAAAGTGACTTTACACTTTTTTTTCGTATATTATTTTTTGTGTAATTTTTAGATTTTTTTGCATTGTCTTAATTAAAAAACATTTCAAGTAAAAAAATCAATTTGTTCTATTAAATTTTTGTTATATTAAATACATTAAATTGATGAAATTTACATTGAAAATTTGAAAAATTAAAAAATATTAAGAAGTTGGAAAAATTGAAAAATGTGGATAATTTGTTGTCGCCTGTTAAGTATACTTACGTCTACAGACACTAGAGTGCTTTTGTTATTGTTCTCTCATCTCTTTCTTCAGAAAAAGAGCGATGCAAAAATTGTATAGTTAAACATGATGAAAAATCATGGCGAAAAGAGAAAATATAGATCTTTCATTGTATAATTTTTCATTATTGTCGTTGGAAGATCAATCGCAGAGCAACGTGGGTAATACACTGGAATGGAAAGTCCTTCCATCTAAGAAAACTAAGTTCCAAGGCAATTTGCGTGTTTCTTTGTAAGAAGTAGCTGCAGCTTCGTGAACAAGAGGGTCTTGGGCTAGAGGTACTCCAAAAACAGCGACTTTGCATCGTTTCGTGTCATTCTGTCTTGGCTTCGCTTTGGGACCAAGGAGGAACCTATTTCTTCTTTAAATTTGTTGTCTCGCTTCTTATCCTCTCCGCGTGTGCGACCGGGAGACCAATTCGTCGATTCTCTATCTCTTTCGACACCCTGGTCCTACGCCATTTACGTATACCTGAAGTCTGCACACAGCCCCTTGTCGCGCAATTCTCTCCAATTTATCCGCCGAAACAAGTTTGTAAAATGCAATTTTCTTGAAGGCCGACAAGTCACCTAATCGTGTGATTCCATTGTACTTTCATATGTCCCTTCTTCACAAATTTGCATACTCGCGAACAAATGAGTCGACGGTAATTTGTACGACTGTTTCGCACGCACGGTGTAAAAACGAGGAAGGAAAAAGGAAAAAAAGGAAGCATAGACAAAGTACATACATTTTGTTCAACTCGGTTTAACTAAGAGTATCGTCCGTGAATTGAAACGCTAAACGCGAGATTCAAGAGCGCGTTTAGCGCAAAATGAAGTTGAAGTTTAGTGCAAATGAAATCCATTTTTTTTAATCCAACAAAAGTACTGAAAAATATTCAAAATTGAGCGGAATTATATTTTTTAATAAAAAAAAAACTTGTAGCGACGGAAAAAAAACAAGCTCCATTTATTTTAGCCCACAACTTTGGCGCTGGACAATTCGGGACGCTTTTTTTAGCGCCTTCATAAAGAAGCCGAAGATAATATCGTCAGACGATTTGTCTCGGGATTATTTGGACAAATCGAGATAATTGTCCGTTGTGCGTTGCAGGGCTCTGTGCAAGCCAATAGGCATATAGCTGTGTACTGATTAGCATGCCGCAGTGTCGAGATAAGCGGCCTAACGCAACGATATAGTCAGTCAGGCAATTCGACCCGATCCTGCAGAGTGTTTCACGTACGATAATCTCGAATGTTATCTCCGGAAATACCATCTATACCCATTACATTGACTGATTATGGATAAGTATCTACGAAACTGTTAGCCTGCAATATTATCCTCGTTTTTCTGGAGTCCATTTCCTTGTAATCTCCAGACGAGGCAAATAACAACAAGAATGTTTGCTTTTAATTGGAACTGATTGTACAAAAAGTTGTGTTATTGATTGTATTTAGTCCTTTTTCTACGGACACATGCGAATGAGGTCAATTGCAATAGATCAGGATGCGTGAGCGAGAGAGCCAGAGATAAGAAGAACGAGAGAGGACAATAATTGATCGAGTCCAATAAGCTGCCTTTGCCATAAACCGTTGATCCTGTTATTGCAGGTAGGCGGAACACGACACCCTTGGCTCAACATGTGTACAATCATATGGTATATGACACTATTCGACCGACCATTTCATTAATTTTTCTCGTTACACTGGCATTAACTTATCATCATAAAGTTGACTAGAGCTTCATCAACTCGAAATCCCGTTTAACCGAATTAGAGAGAGAGAGAGATAGAGAGAGAGAAAAAAAAAAGAAACACATTGGACTATTTTGCGAGAAAAAGGGAAAATGTTTGTAATTCTAAGATATGAAAATTGTTAAATACTTATTTTGTTGAATGATCTATTAGCGAATGGAAAATGTCGCTTCCACTTAAGGGCCAAAGAAAAATTTTCATCTTAGAAGAAATATGAAGTTCTCGCATGAATCGGCTCGTTAAGTCGTTGAAGAACGAAAAATTGGAAATTGTCGCTGGAAGGAAGTGAGGACCCTACAATTTGTAGAAAATTTAGTCGTAACTCACACGGGGGCTGAGTTTTGGATGGGAAAAATGATGAAGGCAGTTCATGACTTCCAGGACAAGTTTCAGACGATTCATGTTTAGCAAACTGGACATGACGATAGCCAAATTTATGCTGCGAAACGTGGAACGACTGTACAGTTAACATCCACAGGGGATCCCGTCCAAGATTTGCATGACAATGCCCAGTCATTATAGCCATGACCCAATCAAATGTCGAGCATACGCCGTTTACACTGGAGTGTTTATTACCGATGCTTGCTATGCAAATGTCCACGTGCGTGTACGTAAGTATACAGACGTATTTGCACAGAAGCAAGTTAATCATTCATTGCAGTCAGCTTGAGAACATCGCGATTCCGAAGTGTTGCACTTAATGCATTCGGAAAGCACGAGTGCAAGCTTTTCGCATTGGTTGTTACCATGCAGAAACTCTTTCGACTAATGGTAGGAAATAAGTTCTCAGTCAGTGGGAAGCAATTTTTTATACCCAACTAATGAATTTCCTCCGTCCATGAAAGACAGAACAGTGCGACATGAGGGTTAAAAAAACGAACGGAATATTTTCAACTTTTGTTTCAGTTTATCAGATGAACGACACGAAAAAAAACATCACAAAGGGATAGAAAATTTCCAATTCCAGTTCTAATTTCATTTTCATTTCAAGCTATGTTGTTTTGTAACGGGGAGTGTAAGTTAGGAACACAAGAGACTTTTCTGGCTATAAAGTCTTGTCGAGAAACATTATTATTTCCAGCACTAGATTGTCTTCTTTCTGTGAGAACGTGAAAACAGAATTTAGCCCGTGACAGGTCATCCCCGACACTTTCCACCGTTCTTTTTTCGTCTTTTCACATGTTTATTACAGAGACGCATCTCTCATCCCACTCGAACGTTGAATAAATTTCTTGTATTTGCGCATCTCGTTTCAATCATGTTATTTATAACTTTTTCTCTCTTTCTGTTTTGGCTTCTTTTTTGTTGTTGTTGTTAAGAGAATACATTAAGGAGACAGACAAACAATCACAGCCGCCACACGATTCGAAGAAAAAGTTTGTCGTCCCTAAACTTAACGACGAATGACAAAAGATTCGCGTACCTAACTCGGAGCCCTATAACCAATTTTCAAAGTCAGTTTAAATCTCGCTGTTCTTTGCGCAAGATGCATGGAAACTTTCGGAGGCCAAAATTACACAATACCGGGGAGCTAAACGATTGTTCAGACTTTGCGATTGAATTCATTATTTAAAAATGACGAATTTATGAATTTCCTTCAATCTTCACGTGCGGTGTTTGACTTTTTAATGAATATTGAATACAATAAGAAATCCGCTGGATGACGTAGTGACAATACCGCGGTGTTTAACTTTATTCTTAGCAAAGTTGCCATCTCCATTATTAAGGCAGCCATAAATTATTTCAAATCATCGTCGTTGCATAAAATTTAACTAATACATTCGCCTTATCGTGAATCAGATTATCCATTCACGTTTCAATTCACAGGGAAAAGAAAAATCGTTCGATAAGTAATTGTACGTTCGAAACGGTATCGAGTGACGCGTATACAAAATCATGCTTCGCGGATCTTGGATAAATTTCGCTTTGTTTAAAGAAAAGAAACGATTCAAAATAATGAAACGCGTTAATTGGAGGAAATAAATATAAATATTTATTCTTCCCAAAGAAAAAGCCTTAAAGGCATAAGAACCTCTGAATTTCTTAACGAGCCGTGGAAAGAAATCTTGAAAATTATAATGACTGATTTGAACTTTAATTTATTTTATAGTGGAAAACCGAGTAGATGAAAGGGCACTCAAAATTCGACACTCGTAAGCCTATAATTGATAAAATACAAAAGCTCGAGTGTCGAAGTTGAAACTTGTCGACGTCAAAAGATGCTTTCCGTGGAAAATCTACATCTGGAAATTATTTCTAAAACAGCTAAAATTTAAACAATTAATACAATTTTGATGAAAATCTTTAACTTCCAATCCTTTCTTCGTATCCGGTCGTAAAAGAACGGTCAAAACGTGCTATAAATTATAAACTATTTTCGCACAAAAAAGAAACCTGATTTGTTTTATAACTACCTAGCAATAATTTTTAAATTATTTTTTACTATAAATTCAAAAATCTAAAATTGAGCAAATTAATTGATAACCGTTATATTTCGATGGAACAGTGACTTATGTCAAAACAAAATTAATAAACGGTTTGATAAAAAACTGAATTGAATTGAATTGTTTTCGAATAATCCGAGTTGAAAACAGAGATGCGTAAAATATCTTGAACTTTGACGATAATTCTTTAGACTTATTATGAAAGTTTATTGACAAATCGAAAAAAATTGTCAATGACAGATGACTACCGGAGGTTTTATATCTAAAATTTGAACAATTTTGCATAATAACGCACCAGATAGCATTGTATCAATGTTGACTCCTTGGCATAAAAATAGCATTGAGCAAAGTTATAAGCACAGAGGTCGCATGCAGATGAGAGTAGTCGCGCACGAGATTGGAAACGACGGGGAAGGTAAATCGTTACAATTGTTTTGTATAAGACTGCCAGCTGGTTATACGAGAACGATAGTGAAAGTTGATAGTAAAGAGAGTGGAACAGGGATGCAGTGCCATTGATCGAACAGACACAACCCTCGCAAGACGTCTAAGCACATGTGCCAGTGGCAACATTCTGATTGGGAAGCAGATGAGCTCCGCAGCTTCTTATCTCATCGCCTCCTCTATACCCTATTTTCAATCTTATTTTCACGTCGAGGTTGCATGAAATTCGCAGCTTTCTCATTATTCAAGTTGTCAGCTTTTGACGAGATTGTTTCGCGCCGATAATACACAGCATCTTTAATAACAAAACATCGATCGCAAAATGTTGTGCCAATATTTCTTCGTCGGTCTTGAATCGCGGAGCTTTTTGTGCTTTCAACGTTCTCACGTTACTTAGATTAACAAAGATCGGGGAAAACTTAACGAGAATGATGTATACAGCTTGTGTATACGTATTAAAGATCAGGAAGTCATCACTTCGGTGTCTCGCTTTCTCTTTCTCTCCCTCTCTCGTTCTCTTTCTCGCTTCTGTTTACTTCATCAGAAAATGAACAGATTCGGATACGAGTTAAACTCACGGGATTAAAAAGAATGCTCGTAGTTTCGTTTAGACGAGCTGAAACAGTGACTTCAAAGTCGTTTTCACGTGCCCTTGGGAAAAACTGTTAGAGGGTTACTTCTAACTCCGCCTTCCTCGTAGCGAAACCATTCTTTCTCAGAGATATAATCCTTGGATTTAATGTTATTTGCCGCTCTCAATATCCATTAATTATAGTCCACTTCTCATATGTCTTAATTTCTTTGAATCAACTCATTTTCCCTTTCGCCTTTCACCTCCACAGATTGAGGCGAACCAATTAGAAGAAACAAACCAAGTTATATACCTATCCACCGTTTTCTTTTCTTAAATACAAAAAACATTTACTTTTTAAAATATCTTAAGTTGTAATTATTTCAACGATCAACTTTGTTTCCATTCTATAAATAGAGCTTTAAAGATGTATTACAAAATTAATTATTGTGATAATTTTTAAATATTATCTAAGATTAGATTATTTATCTAAAATGCCACGAGAGTTCGAAAACAAATAAAACTGCAATGTTCAGGTTGGAAGCATCGTCAAACAAAAAATGACGTAAAACAAATTGAGAGGTTGTAGAAGCAGTGACTTCTTTTTTTCTTTTTTTTTTTTTTTATTTTTTTTTTTTTTTTATTTCAACGGTGGTAATTTTTTTTTCCGACTGCTTTCTGTCAAAGAATTTGTGAATTTTCGATGGTCCCTAGGCGGTGAGTTCTGTTTCACACGTTTCAATGCAAATTCCACGTCGATTGAACCGTTCCAGCGTAATGTGCATGTTAATCAACTAACGTAGCATTCATGCCACATCAGAAGCATAATTCGCTCAATTTACAAGCATTATCACAGAGTTGTATTTAAACGTGATGAATTAGGTTATCACGCCAGCTTGACATTGCTCTGGAACAATTAGACGATCATTGATTCGACACGATTGCAAAATTCTTTAATTTCACTGCCGGCTGAACATTTATTGCATATGTGACAATCGGCTTGTTAATGTTATTCCAAAGAATTGAGTTCACACAAAAGAATCTAATTTTTCATTCATGTCATTCTTTTTTATGCTTTCTTTGCAGAAATTAATCTACACCTTTTGAGTCGAAAGGATTTTTTTTCATAACTATTTGACATGAACAAACTCAAGGTATCCGTTCAAATTTAATAAATTTCAACAAGAAATTCAATTTCACTATAATTTTTCGCATTTTTTCCCAGGGACTTACGGCGTACGTTACGGGCGGCGCCTCAGGAATTGGCAGAGCCGTCGTGGAAAGAATAATATGTGAAGGTGGACGTGTGTGCATCGCGGACGTTAATCGAGAAGGCGATAACATTGTCAAAAATATGGGAGATAAAGCAATGTTCATTCCAACTGATGTAAGTTTTTCAATTTCCGTAAAATTTCTCTCCTTTTTTTTTATTTTCGTTACATAAATTTACTCTATGTCATTTTTGTTGACAGGTGACCCAAGAATGCGATGTGATTGACAGTCTGAACCAGACTGCGGAATGTTTTGGCAAAATTGATGTAGTCGTCAACAGCGCTGGTTGTCTGCGCAAAGAAATAATCTACGATTTTAAATCCAACATTTCGCACAGTGAGAATGGTTTCAAGTGCATCTTCGACACGAACGTCTGGGGCACCTTCAACGTCGCGAGACTCGCCGCTGGGATACTGTCGAAAAACAAGCCTGACGAACACCGACAGCGCGGTATCATCATCAACTTCGGCAGCATAATGTCTTTCGATTCCCCGTCTGATTATGTGGCGTATGGCGCTAGCAAAGCAGCAATAACCGGAATGACAATTCCACTTGCTAGAAGCCTCGCGCCAAAAGGCATCAGAGTCGTTGGTGTCTGTCCTGGATTTGTCGATACACCGATGATAGGTATATACTTCAAACGATTTCTCTCAAAGAAATATTGAATCTTCAAAAATTGTGTCACCTTTTGAAATACATTTTAACCCTAAATAGTAATGATAAAGTAACAACTTTCAAATTTATTGCCAAGCTGTTTGTTTACGTCCACAATTAAAACAAAATAATGATCATTTAAATTTTGCTCCAATCCGCTACATAGTTTATCCACATATCTTTAAACTCGATTTCATCTGAAATCAATGCATTGGACTGAGCCAAATTTAATTGAATTATATTTAATTCAATTAGATTACTTGATGATAAGCGTCCGTCTAATGAAATAAGTTGTAAATTTTTCTTTTGAAATAATACTTGTTAGTGGAAATTCAGAAATCAATTGTGTTCTATATACCCGTTGTGAAATAATTATCCTAACTGCACTCATTATTCGTTTACTTGTGATCTTAATATCTACCAGAATGTGCAATTAAACCGACCAACTTTCTTTTGCAGAGGGCTTTGGTAAAGAAGAAATGCAAGAAATCCATTCTATGTTACTTTCGCCAAAACGCAACATTGCTCCAGACGAAATAGCCCACCTCGTCCAGGCGATCGTGGAAAATCCAGCAATTAATGCGGAGAATGTAAGAATTGATTGTGGCTGGCGATACAATCACACCAACGATGCGAAAGAAATCTTCCCCGATAAAATGTGCTGAAAAAAATACCACAAAGACAAATTTCGAACTAATGAGTTAGAATGCTTAATGTTTCAGATATAATTCTTTATCTTTTGATCAGATTTCAAAAACGGTGCTTTTAATGAACTTTGTAGAAAGTTCTAACACAAATTTAATTCTTTGAAATTGTACAATCATAAAATTGAAAAAAAAAAAATTTTTGTATACTACACCTCTTTCTCTTTTATAATTTTGAACACATTGATCGTCGTTGCTGACTATCTCGACGTTTGTTGCCCGACAACCAGTCATCGTAGCTACTTTTGCCGAGATGAAATTTATGTATGGAAATATTCACGTCGAGCATTACGCATGTGGAATATCAGCAGCAGCTGAAGGACCTCCCGCGACGACACTACCTACGGAAATGTATTTTACACTACTGCGAGAGATGCGCCAAGTAAAAATATTCGCTCGAATGGGTCTTTTCTCTCTCGCACACACTCGTGCACGCGTACACGAGCGCGCACACAAACATATTCATTTGATGTTTCCCTTGGTCTCCTCTCCTTTTGCAATCCTTCCTAGAGGAATCTGTTCGCACCTCGTCGGTGGCACCCCTTCTGAAGCACCCGCAGGCATCGATAGTTTGGTAGACCCTATTCTATGTATAGATTTGTGGTAGTCGTGCATTCCCACGCGACAGCGAAAGCATCTTCATGTTTTATGCACGCACGATGACAATTTTATGAGCCAAAGAGGGACAGATTGCAGCAGACATTCAATGCGAAACGAACAGCTCGGCTGCAGATTTTTTATTGTTGAAGCATTTCGTTTTTCTTTCTTTATTTTCATACACTTTTTTGCCACTTTTTCTCGCTTACTTTTCTTTTTTTTTTCGTCATACCTATTCTTTTTAGTCACAGACGTCCGATTTTTTCTGCATTTTCCCTCATATTATACCAAAGATATTCGTATGAGAAAAATTTTACAATGTAATTCCAATTTTTATGAAGCAATTTGTTATTCGTAGGAAAAAAAATTCATATATGAAATCGAATGAATAAATGATGGCATGCTGCAAGGGTTGCTTTTTCATTCTGAATAATTGACTTCTGATAAGTATCAGCGTAATAACTACAATTTTTGATTTTTCAGCCTTTTTTATAATCTTGTAAGCTTTAATGAAAGAAAATTAGTCACAATTTAAATTCCTATTTGCAGTGTTCTTTATATTCTTTGTAATTATAAATTATTTTATTTTCCACTGTGTGCAAACTTATTTTTCTCATTATACCGAATGAATTACCGATAAAATTTCGAATACATAATTATAATTTGTTATTTAATTTGATGTTGAATTTAATATTGTGCAATCAATATTTGTCCTTTTCACACAATTCGCATTATTCAATGTGTTGCACAATCAGTGGGCATTTTCACACGCCAAAAATTAACAAGTGACATTTACAATTCAAACAGTTTCATTCAAAGACCAAATTGAGAAAGGCACTGCATCAAACACTGTCAAAATCGTCAGCCATACAAATCCGATTACGGTATAACCGTAGCCGTCATAATCCCGGTTATAACTCGCTGCACCAGGCTAGCCGCTTCTGTGGCGAGTTTCGCGCACATAAAAAGTATGGGACATTTTTGAATAGCCGTGTCGTAAACATAGAGAATCGTTTGTATCAGCGTATTGACCGCGCCAGCCGGATCGTCGCTGAGGAGAGCTCGCTGAAGGGCGCTTTGAATTCCAAGTGTAACGTCTCCCGTTGTGTTAAGAGCCTCGGCAAGATGTTTCCTCGCGTGATATACAGCTAGGTTGAAGCCGGGAAAGAATTTGTGCAAACTCGGGAGTGGAGCCACCGGCTGCACTATTACCGTCGTCGCGTTTGTGATATTCCGTGACTCCAACAGAGCTGTTATGTTTGGAAGGGGTATGATGTTAGCCAGGTTGTTGAAATTTTTACGCCAGAAATGGTGCCCAGGGAAGAATAATCGCGCAGGCTGTGCGTCGCTCGGAAAATCAAACTCTTCGATAGTTTCGACAACTGTATCTGTATCGGTATCGGTATCGGTATCGTAATCATCATCAGCATCCAATAGACGTGATGAAAAGAGGGGCGTGTTTATGCCCGGGATCCTCGGGAAAGTTAGTTTGCCTTGTGCTGCGAACTGCAAAAATTGAAAAAAATGAATAAAAAAAATCAAGTACTATTCAATAAATATTTTCCAAGATAATTTTAAATACTGATCTAATTTTGTTTGAAACATTTTTTTTTTTTTTACTCAACAGGGAAAATAATCGACATTCTGGAAATCGTTCAGTTTTTACTTTGATCAGTGAAAGAATACGGGCTTTTCAATGTAACATGTTTAATCGTTTCATGTGAAGCCTTTAATTCTTCAGGCGAACCCTTTTCGTCCGCGCGTGACGTTCAAAATAAAGTGGAAACTTACCGCATTTGCGTCAAGACTAGCCAGACCACTGATTGAAATGGTCGTGGCAGAAGCCACGATGGCCAGAAAGCACAACGAGGTCTGAGCGAGCATTAGTTCTAGCCAATTAACAAACTATGCCTGCAAGACGAAGTTCACACGGTATATATTGACTTGCAGTTAAACGTCATTGCGTCATTTAATAGCACCATTTAAAGATCGTGAAAACACCTGCCGCAGATGCAAATTGCAAAGTTATTTGTGCTCGCTATTGTTTCCAATCAACTATTCCGTCGGTTCTTATTCTTCATTTCATCTGCCGTTCGATTTTTATTGAATCATATTCTTTTCAATAATCAAAATAGACGTGTAGACATGTTTCATTCGGTGCCTGACGTAAAACTCATTGTTTGCACATTAAACTCATCCGGTATTATTACTATTATCATTTAATTCTTGTTGAATTAAAAGAATTAATAAACTGTTCATTAAAAATGTAATTCGTGATTACAGTTTCATCATTATAATGGATGAAAATTATAATTTCATACGAAATTTTACATTGTAATTCGAATTTACTTATAATGCATTATGAAAGTCAAATAATTTCATTTTAATCTTCGAAAGCCATAATTTTATGGACATCAATTTGAAGCAATAAAAATAACCTATAGGGAAGTGCATCGGTAATGCGGGTATAAAATCGTGCGATATATTTTTTCATTACGGCCAGACCATATCGAAATGAACAGGAAGCTTCCCTGCGGAACGGCCTTGTTGCACAAAATATTCGAGTGAGTTATGATCAAAATCCGAAAACTCACGATTTATTTCAATGAGTCATCAACTTCATTCTTTATCGAGGATATATGGAAATGTTCGTTATAAAAATGTACGAGAATTTCTCAACTATCGATATATAATCGGTTCCATTATTGGTATGATTGCCTTTGACTTAATTGGTCGGCAAGATATAGTTTGAGCATTGTCAATCGGAGTAGAGAAATTGGATCGAGGAATCCCGAATCTCTGCGCCTAAGTGCGGTCTTTGACAATAATTCACATCAATTCGTTAACACGAAATCATCGTTTCACTTATTTCGGCCTGCACTTGAGATTAAATCTTATTATATAGCTTTCTATTAGTAACGGGTGTCATAACTATATATCGCAAAACGGACTATAGATGATGAAGCACCGTTCGGGTCCACGACGAGGGTGCCAAGCTGATTCAGCTACACTCAGCCGAGCGAAACACCCTCTGTGGAGACGATTTCGATTTCGGTTATGTTCAATTTGAACAAAAAAATTGTCAAACAGATTTATAATAGGATTTTTGAATCAGTATGATACACTTTTGCACCCAAATATCAATAAGCGTCCAGGTTGGCTTTCACAAATAGCAGTCACAAATTTGACAATTCAACCCGGGGCTAATTTTAATTTATCGATTTCTCCTCTCCGATTTGCATTTCGACGAGGAATAGTAATGCACCGTTCTAAGGCTGTAATTCGACCAAGTCGCTTTCTCTGCCGGACAAATTAATCGAGCCGATCAAACGTTTTTGCAATGCAAACTAATTTGGAAGAACTTCACGGATAATATATTTTGAGCGAACACTTGCCAAGTAAGAGCGTGCCGTGATCACAGGGATGAAAATGTTGAAGAAGCGATTGCTTCGACCTCTCTAAACCCCCCCCCCCTCCAGCCCCAATAGTCACGGTATTTAACCGAGCCGAGTGATATCGATGGAGTTTTCTACTTTTTGATTTTCGCGACTAGTGAAGCGAAGGTAATTTGGTCTGGGCCGGCCTGAAAAAGTGCATCGAAAGGGAGCGAAACAGAGAAACCAGAGGGCAGAAACGCGCGCGGTTCAAGTGACAGAGTTCCGTTGTCGCGTATAACGAAGTGGATTAGTCAGAGTGACAGAGGGTGGTAATTCCCTTGGTAAATGACGTCGATCATCGTATAACGAACACTACGCGCCAGTTGCCACCCGAAATACATTCGGCGGCTAGCAGAATTGCTTGATGTATTTCCATCTATTGTACAAGATTAATGATTCCGTAGCTGCCTGCTAATCAGTTTCAAAAACGCGATCTCCCTTGGTTCCAATCGCGGTTGGCAAGATGTGAAAGCATTTCAGTAGCAATCCTTCAGGAAGGCGCTCATGCCATCGCTTACAAATTACACTCAGAAAAATTCTCGACCCTGTTCAAAATTCTTGCACTCTCGATGAAGCACAATCGTTTTTCTGTTTTTTTTTTTTTTTTTTAATCGCATCTTTTTAATTGGAACTTGAAATATTCATACAAAGAAAATGAACAAGAAATTTAATCTGTTTTCCTGAAATCAAAATCTGTTCAGTCGAAATGAAAAAATGTGTACAATATGACTTTGTGATTGAATTAACCGATTGTTGAAACAAGAAGATAGCCGAGAGGTCGCTGCCGAAGCAACCGAGAAGATGTAAGGTGTCCCAAAGGCCCTTGCCTTACGAACGATTTGAAGTACGAAGAATGAAAACTGTATGAAACTTGGCAGGTAATATTAATAAGTAGAAAGAAAAGTTGGTTTGATCAGCAAACCTCGAACGAGTCCAGTTTCAACCACATCACAGACGCTCTAGAAATTGCGCTGAAGCTATTAGCATAATTATAATACTTTCGTCTGGGTATCCAACTTTCTGCTTATTTTAAGCTTCGCTTCATATCTTCCTTCAGTTCTGTCCGCTCGTCTGTTGGTTAGCTCTGATATTCGTGATGAGATTGCAAACGAATCCATTACGTTGATGCAGCATTAAAGAGCCAAATCATCAGGATGAACGTGGTTCTGAACTCACCGGCATTACGCCTCTTCTTTTAATGCCTTTTTCCTCCATCTCTTCCCTTTGTTTGTATGTTAAACTGTGAAAACTTTTTAATCGGATGCACTTATCGCTTGGACAATATCACCGTTACTTATTAATATTGATTTTCATTACACTGTTTTTGATGGTATCAAAAAATGTATATTACCATTTTAAAATGAATTAAAATAATTATTGGTCATAATGCGAGTTCAATTGACCTTCATAATTAAAAGTCGCGGAGAATTTTGAATTGTTGCGCTTCCACGCCCTCTCCTCTCGCATTACTCGACAATATCTTTCCATTTGCAACATTATCAACTTGAGCCGAATAATTACGTTAATCAAATTCAGTACCAAATTACAGATTTATCATCTCGTAACAATACAAAATCGAAACTGTCATGTAATGATTAATGGACAAATCGAGATTGATTCATTCATAGAGCATAATCGCATAATCAGGACAATAATAAAATTGAATACACATAAAATATACGCCGGGTTGTTTTTTTATTTCGAACTTATTGTTGGTTGAATTTAACGCGACGCCGCAATATTGTGACACAGCTATTTAGCAATCACGCAGAAACAATTCTTCGAGAACTATAATGGCAATTAATAATGATCGCTCGAGTGAGCGCAAATTCCAGTGAGTATTAACCCTTGTACAATGGCACACAGATTAATTCGCCCAGAATATTCATACATCACAAAGTGGAAAACTTAGGAACAACCGCAGAAGAATTTCATCGTCGAGCGATATTCATAAATGTTCGTGTGTACAAGTGTTTTGGGCGTAAGGAATTTTCACAGGGAAGTTGCACCCCCCGCGGCGCTCTCCGTTATTTCCATCCCCCATTCATATGCGTCTCTTCTCTTGCACTTTCCACAACTACCTTGACCCCTTTCTTATCGCAACGAATCAACGACTTAGGCGGATATCGCGAGAGAGCGAGCCTGCGTGTGCCTTCATCGCCGCGAATTCTCAACTATTTCTCAGATCTTCATCCGTCGACTGGCAGACTCTTCTTGGATATCAGGAACATTGAAGAGCTTCTTGGAATTCAGCCAAGATTCGCATGAGTGGATCCGCCTCGCTCTGCGAGAGCTATTTACCCATCCATTTGTTAGCTGATGACTACAACGAACTGAACGCTGGCTGATAAAAGACGGAAAACTTACGAAACATGATCTCATATCAAACGCAATCTGCGATCTCAGTCGCAGGTTAAAAGTAAGGAAAAAAGTGTCTGCCACCCTGCCGATGTAAATCACGCGAAAAAATATGTGCGCACGCGGATACTGCAGATTAAACTTTATGCTAAATTCCTCGGCGGTCTCTGTTGACATTCATAACATCGTCGCGAAATAGTTTTGAATAATTTTTTTTTCACCAACCCGTGAATCAGTATACGGAATGAAAATTGACGCAAAAATATGCGATCGAGGCAGCAACAAAAAAAACATACTTTTGATAACGTCTATGACTTTCCCTCGGCTGCTCTAAATCAATGCCCGTCTCAAACTTAATCATTTGCCGTTTATCGTCAAATAGTTCGACAATGGTGATTTGAAATCTAAGATTCTTTTCGCACCCTCTCGTCGGTAATATCGAAGAACAAAAGGATAAGACTCTTTTGAGCTCGGCGCCAATGATTCATGTCATCTTTCGCCCGCTACTTGATAAAGACTATCAATCACGTAAGTAAAATCTTTGGGCGAGATTCTTCAAAGCATCTATCCGCAGTGAAATAAAATCCCTATGATTACTTTACTTTGATTTACCCGAGGAAGCGATTCGACCGGTCTTTCGAACTCTTTAAAGTCTCTTCCATTCGATAAGATGTTTTAGAAGATTTTTTCAATTTGATTATCCTTTTCAATTCTTACGTAACAGAATCATAAATATTCCAATTTTATATTATTCTTTGCTTATTGAATGCAACAGTGATTACATCCCATGATTTAAAATCTATGCATTTAACATTTTATCAATGTTTTTTTTTTTTTTTTTTTTTAATAATACCTTCTACAATCTCAATTGTATAGTTATTCAATATTCTTTGAACAAATTTTTCAACAAATACAGAACGAATTTTCTATGACTTTGCACAAAATACAGAAGAAACGTCTTTGGTCAGGTGTACAAGAGGAAAAATCAGCAGAAATCTTGTGATACTTTGCAGAAACCATTAATATATTGCTTTTAACGTGGCACACCTGCAGAAAGGGTGGAAATCAATCGTGTTTCAGCGAGATCAATGGTGATACAGAGAACCATTGAGTAGAATGGCATTCTTTTGCTGAACGATTGGCACCGAGCATTGGCCGCGTAATGGGATAATACTGGAGACCACAATACACTCTTCATCGAGGTGGAAGAGGAACAAGGGAATGGCATTACGCTGCGAAACAAGCTAGCGATTTAGAGGGGCCGCCATCTTTGTCACACCAATGTCATTGTCATTGTCATCATCATCGGTGGCGTTCGCATCAAGCGATTTCTGTTATGTTCGATTCTCCCATATCTATGGATTCCTATCATTATAACGACCGGGTTCTTGATAACACCGGGATAACATTGGGAATCCCGACGAAGAGTCTGTCCACGGTTCTATAGATCCTGTCTGGAGAATGCCAGTTGTATTAGCGGTATTGGCGGTACTCTGTTAGATAGCTTACGAGGTAGTTATCCGGTCGTTACGGTGTGACTGATACCACTTATGTTAGTCCAACAGAGAGATAATGGGAGATGTACACCATTGTATGTTTGTTACGCTGTGCGTTGTTGGAAATTCAATTCGTCGCCTTCAATTTGTACGAAACGAATATAGTATCGAGTGGGTTCTGACATATCCCTGTAACCCTGAAATTAACCAAAAATTTTGATCGCGTTTTGTTTTCTATAATATTTACTAAGTTAAAATATACCGGTGTATGAAATATCACTTGAGTATGCAGAAAGCAGAGACCGACAGTCGGTACAGGTTTGTTTATAAAAAATGAACAAAATCTGATTTAAGCTTAAAATATCAACAATTCGTTAAAACTCAATTTTGATCGGCACTGAATTGTTGTGAAGAAACTTGGCGATGGTTCTTTGTTTTTTGTTGTTTTCTGTCCGACACCTTTGATCAAATAAACAGGTTTCAGTGAGTTCGCCGAACTATCGAAATAGTTCAAATACTATTCAATGTGTGACAGTGTTTTTGCGTGAGTTTCTATTTCTCAATCCAATGGTTTTCAACTTGTAAATATTACGAGTGTTTATTTCCGAAATTGAAACCGTGAATGTCCCTACAATTGGTTTTTGAAGTTCGCAGGAACGTAGTTGTTTCCTGTAGAATCGATTACTTTAGATTCAAATGAATGTACACTCTATACTATAAAAAACTATTTCCAAGTTATGTAAATATACGCACACCCAAGTTAACATTTACTTTATTAAGAATAACCAATAAGTTAGAGTTTAATTATTTGTTTTCAACAAAAGTGGGTGTTGGGAAATAAAATTTCATTAACAGTCACAAAATGTGGAAGCCTAAAAATGGGAAATCAAAAATCGGGTTGAGAGAGTGAGAGATTGCTTGAAGCCTGTTGTAAATAACGGTTGCTATATACAAGCGCATTTTTATCGAGGCGTTTCGCCCCCGCAAAAGGGTAATATTTCCATGACACCATTACACTTACCGAGAATGAGCCGAAGCTCACTGGTAACTACCCAGTTAACGCAGTGCGGCTCGGTTCCCAAAACCGATATCGTTCTCTGGCGTTGTTGTGTTCCTGGACATTCACGCTTCACGTACGTGCGGCTACTGGAAAAAACGAATTAATTGAAAATGCACGTCAGTGTCTCTCGAATGTTTCCAAGATTCAATCTGTTTTACGGTTATGATCAGTTATTTCATTAAAAATATAATAACGCTGATAATAACAAAATTTTTATCGAAAAATCCAACCGAAAAATCCAACTTAGACATTGGAATTTATGCGATAGCCGACATTGAATTTCATTTTCGTATAATCTTGTGATAAACTTTACAAATGGGGAAAAACTCTTGTTATTTCCTTTTTTTATAATTAATTAAAAAACGACTTTGAAAACTATAAAAAAATCACGGTTGACTGCGGACCGATTTTTTGGTTAATTTCACACTTCTTAGACAAAGTTGAAAGTATTTGTCTAGTAATATTCAAGATTGACGATATATATTTTTTTCTTCCGTCAGTTCCAATTAGTAAGAAAATATATTTTACATCCAAAAAATATATAAAATAATTATCGAACATATAAATGAAAAGAGCAGAGGGATAGCTTTCAAACACTCTAAGCTGGTCCGCAATTTGGGAATCGTTATAGCTTATAGTTCTTGAAAATACCAACGTGCTAAAAATACGAAAGCATTAAATTTTTGCTCAACGAATTTTTATCTTTCAAACGCTTAGCAAAAAAACACTTTAGTCGCACGAATTGATCTCTGACCATTTAAATTTAAAAATAAATAAAAAAAACGCTGTCTGCAAAAAGAAACAGGCACGTAAAAAATACTTGCCTAAAGTATAACCAACTACTCCCATTTGCATCGCTCGCCTGGTAGATACTTCGAGTTAGACAGCTTTTAGTGCAAAATGAATGCTTGTAATTACGAACTGTGTGGCAGAAGCAAAAGCTACGGGTTGACCAAGGTGTAGTTTGGGGCAGTCGCAGTAGGGAGAGTATTTCGAGGCACTAGTGACAGGGAACGGTTCGCTGGAAAGCCGGTATAGTGAAGGCTCCGAATTATAGACCGTCCAGTTAATCGGTCATTCAGCCTCACCTCCTCTGATAGCATTTTAGGTACGCAGCAATAAATAAAGATCAAACTTTTTTGCAAACCATATCAATTCACAATCTGAAAAACGATTATCCACAATTTCTGAATGAAAAAAAAAAAAAAAAAAGAATTATAACCTCTGTTTTCAGTGCCATACCATTTCATAATTAGAGATTTTCATTTGTGTCAACAAATGTTGTCCGAATGATTAACTCAAATGATTAAAACCCGGAAAGGGCAATTTGAAATATTTGACTTTTGGAGCGCAACGAAACTGTGAAGAAAAATTGTTCCCGAATAAAATATAATAAATTCGTGCATGTCGAGTGTGGCGATTGTATTTTGAGGGCGACATCTGGACCGACGATACGTTAGCGTGTCAAAAATCGCACACGCTCGCGATTATAATTGATGGACTCTTTGGTAATTAATAGAGCCTGCGGTGCTGGTTGTTGCATAAAGGTCGCATAGCGCGCGAGAGTGGGGGCAGGCGTAATGAGCTACACGGGCCGATTTAAAACTGGCAACGAGAACGCACAGTAGGCACCGACTAATTGATACGTACCCATTAATTATTACGTCATTTCCGACGACGCGGGACACGGGGGCGGTCGGGCGCTGCGGCGCAAGCACACGTGCCTCTGACAAGTGTGTATAACCCTGTATCCCAAGTTAGGTAACGGAAATGAGAGCGAGGCAAAGTGGCCGGGCGTGCATATTGCGAAGCATTCGGTCGGTTCGCGCTTATAATTGAGCTCCGCAAGATTTATCTTTTTAATATCATTGCGCGTTTTTTAATTAAAATTTTTATTTTCTCAATAAGCCGCGCTGCCCCCGCGCTTTTTGCATCAAAACTTTTCATCATCGTTTCTTTGTAAACCCGCCGGTGTAAATATTTACTCTCACCTTTTGTTTAAAGGAACACTTTACCATTTGACGATTAATAAATAATTAATAACTGTGGACATATTTTTAACTTTTTATATGCTTGATGTGACATTTTCCTTTTGCTGTCATTGTTAAGTTTAATTTTGCAGGAAGGCGACTAACGAGTCTTTTGTTTCATTTTAAAGCATTGCACTTCCCTATAATTTCGGTTCGATGTGAAAAAGGTGTCATGGAATCAAAAATTCGTACCGACAGTCAACATCGCGCACGGTCAACACTGACCTGAGGGGTGCAGCTCAATCGATGGCCCGAGGGGCTGGACTCGCGTTCATTAATTCAGTCAAAAGTATAGCTATTAACAACGATTTAAATAAGCCTGGGTGGGATGAATCTCCAAAATTGCTGAAATAGGCTCGTAAGCGAGAACATCAATTAACTCATCGTCGGCAATATATTTCAAAGTTCACCGACCAAAACAGCTGTATGCGCCAAATTTAATTAATAATTGAGATTAGATATACGACGGGCTCGAGAGCAGCGAAGGGCTTGAGTTTGGCCGACCTGCGTCTGCAGTTACGGGATTATCAAAATTTAACCCTTGTATCGGACTACATGCGTCTTAGAAACAACCGAGCTCATATTAACGCGCGACTGATCGAAATAACATTTATACTATATGACAAGCGGCAATGACGCGAGCTATCGCGTTTTTGTACATCAATTAACGTCCTGACTGTTTCCAATTTCACAGTTCGATAAGCACGTGCTCCGCGTACACAAAACGATATCATTGCAAAGTAATTGTATTAATTAATCAAAAAAATCGTCGCATGAATGGTCGGTGCAATTTTTGTACAGTGCATTCATAATAAGAATAATGACCGTGTGCGATTGTTCACTGATGAGACGGTGCTTGTAACAAAATTATTCACAATATAAAACAATTGTGTATATATATATATACAACTATTGATTCAACTGTTATTCTGATCCATTAAATTGATAGAAAACATTAATTGTCGCCGAGTTCAACGAAACCCGTTGAAGAATTGTTTTTCTTTTAAATGAAGTACCAGTCTTTTGAATGAAACAACCTTCATTTGTTCCAAAAGAACACGAGTAGATAACAAAATAGCAAGGATTCATTGACCTTAGGAATCAATTCATTTGGCTTTCATAAGCCATTTTAACCGAAACTTTTTTATAATTCGCTCAATCTAATTTACATATTTATAAGATTGACCTCTTGAAAGATAATAAAAATGTAAATCAAACCAATGGTTTATTTAACTTGTGGAAAATGTGGTTTAAAGTTGACAATAATCACTCAATTTAGCGTAACTAGATTTAAAAAATGAACAGGTAGTTGCATAATATATATACAACTTCTTAAAATTGTAATTGTTTACTTTGTTTATTTCTATGTTGAAATGATATATGTTATATTTGAATCAATTGTAAACTTTTTACAAACCTATCTGGCAGCCCATAGAATACACAGAGTGGCTACAAGGGTATATTTATAGGATCTAGCTAACCACAAACTTCGGGACACCTTCAAGAACCCTTTGTACATTTCAAGGGAGTTTGCTAAGTAAGGGTCGAGAACGTGCATCTACTTAGTATCACAGCTTGGTACTTTATACGATATTAGACACTTATATGTAGACATTATGTTGACTTGCGGTCACCATTAGTGATGAAATTATTTAAACCCTCGTTACCAAACATTCACTAATGCACTGCATAAATTTTGATTCAAATACGTACATTTAATTAATCTTGTTAAATCATCGTCATTCAGTTCTAAAATTTAACAATTTGTAACAGCTGCAAAATGTAGTACTTTTCATTCAAATTGTTTGTGCTGGCCAGACTTTTGTTTGACTGAATCAACATGACTATCGAAAAAGCACATATATATAAAAAGTATCAGGGCCAGCACACTTTGGGTAGTCAAGCTTTTCTTTTACAATGTATCTCGATTGAGCTGCAAATCCGGTTGTTTATACAAACTAAAAGGTACAGCAAGGTAGAGGGCAGCAAACTAAGAGGTAGGAAAAGCAATGTGACTTTTCCTACGCTACAGAAGCGAGATTGTCTTGTTCTCTCTTAACCAGAAACTTATTTTTATCTCAAAAACAAATCTCTAATTCTTGAATACAATTCAAAGCTGGCTGACTACAGTCGTCGTCCATTTTTGGCCGGCAACAAAATTTTCGTGAACCCAGCCAAGTGCCGTTCATGAAGTGACCGTCGGAATGTCATTGGCAGAAATAATTACAAAAGTCGTATAAAAACTTAAATCCATCAAGAAAACAATGAGTGGTCTATTAGTCCTTTGATGAAAGTATGATGCTTATGAAATTTCCTGCGAACATGAAAAATATTTAAAAGAAATAAAAATTAATATATATTATTTTATATTAAAAAAAATGAATATATAATAATAATAATAATATATAATTAAAATTACCCACGCTAGCCACAATGAGTGTTACATACCAGCATTGTCCCAGTACAGGCGACAAATGATTGGGTGTCGTCAGCCAGTGTTGGGCTGCCAACGTGCCGGTTAAAAATTTCCACATGAGTTTCTTTTTTTTTTTTTTGTTCCCTCACACTTGGCACCTTTTGTTGATCTGACTGCATGTTTCATCTCATGTTTATCTTTCGCATTGTGTTTCACGAAGTGGGACACTTTCCAGATTAATTTCCAGAGTTTGTTTTTGGGGAGCAAATTAAAAAAAAGACCACCACTAACTAATCATTCGAATCGGAAACAAGAAAATCAAATTCTTTGCGAACAACGCGCGCAGCTGAACCGTTCGCAGTGAAAATGACGAAACTTCGAGGGATGTAGGAGGACTAGTGCATCCTTCCCTTGCTCTATTGTCTTCGTTAAACTCAAAGAGAATGCTGAACAATGATGCTGCTGGTATCGTTAATTAAACTTGGTCCTTTTACTTTGCTTTCGATTTTGAATGAATAGCCAGACAAAGACTTCGACATTTTCCAGGAAAGTAATTACAATCAGCTGGTAACAAGATGGTAACATTTGTAATCGCGTACACTCTGGCACGTTACAAATATTGCTCCGATCCATCGTAGGGGAAAAGTTTTATTTGAACGAAAGATTTAATTAACAAGTCACAGAGTTGTATCAATTTTTGGTTACAAAACTCTTTAGAAAAACATTTGATACCCACCTTCTGAATTTCAATACCCGATCCTTTGTCGCAAAATTTCACGTGGCATTAATCTTGAAATGTCACGCATGAGTTCAACAAGCACATACCCTGCATTATTGTGCCTTCGTAAGGGTGTCGGCCCGAGCTAGAAAAATCTTTCATGTAACCCCTCGAGATATGCAAACTACCTGCTATCAGTTGTCAGTCGCATATATAAATATAGGTATATCATGTGCGGGTCAGTAGAATGAAAATGAAACCTTTTTTTCCATTCAAATGAAAGTTTTCTTCAAATGATTTTCGAGCGGTTATTTTTCATGTTTATTCTGCAAATTTATTATATCACGGCGAATAAATTATAATTCTCAAATTAATCACTTGACAATAATTGAAAAGGAAAACGTTTGCTTTTCAGGGGAAAAATTATTTACAGCTTGTTCAAAAGAACTAAAGCAGTATTTCGTTAAGTACATAATAAAGTTTAGTGATAGTTCTGACGCTGACTACCAAAACGACGTGGAAACCAGAAAAATTGACGATAAGCTGAAACTTTTTATAAATCCTGTTCCGCAGGCCTATACATTTAAGTGATTGAATTTTCCACTTGGCACATGTTATAAGAATCCTCTGAAATTGGCTTTACTATACGTAATTTTGTTGAATATAATCCGAACGTTGGACTAATTGAGTTAGAAAAAGTTGCAGGCTATTTTATTTTGAACAAACGATACAAAAAAATTACTTTCAAATCTTAAAACAAATGTTTTTATCCCAGGTGAAAAGGATAATTAAAAGTTCTTTGAAGTCTATCTTTTTGAATTGTCAGATGTGATGTATCAAAGGATAAATGTACGTACGATAGTAATCTATCATTATTTATGTGTCACAACTTTACAACGTCAACTGAAAAGGGTTGATAGTCGAATCTAAGGGGCAAAAGAAAACTCGAAGCTAGTCGAAGGCAGGTTAATAAACTTTATCACGCATATTGGGTTCAGGTGTACGGCCGAGAATATTGCTGCGTCCTTGGTAATCAGGCTTAAGTCGATGACGCGATTCAACACGAAAGGGAGTCTAACTCTTTGACAGCGCTGCTTGATTAGTCGATCTAATTATCGAGGGATTACTGCTAGTTGCAACGTTTTGCCTAGCAAATCGTTCTACCGTGACGTCTAACTCGAAACTATTGAACACCCGTTCCGTATAATATTCGTGCGGGCAAACTTCGCGCCAACTTTCATCGAGCTACAAAAAAAATTATCGCGTTTCTATCGAACACTGTTTCTTCATCAAAATCGTATTTTCGGTGCTTGGCTAGAAGTAAAACGGCGCTCTAATTGCAATAACAATCTCTTCGTAAGTTTTTGACATCAAGCAAAAAAGAAATGAACGAAATTTTGAACTTTTTTTCTATTGAGTCACAATGATGCAGTCGTACAAAACGCAGTTCAGAAATCAATGAAAGCTTTGCAAATTCGAATCCCTCACGGTGACATTTTTGCGAATATAGATCAAACTGAGAATATCTGATCAGCTGTCGACCTATTTTGTCAAAAACTCACATTCATAATCCTCAGCAATTTTATCTCAAATTCGATATGTCTCGCTTAATCTACTCCACACACACACACACGCACACACACACACATATATATATATATATATATATATACATATATATATATATGGCCGACGCGGTGTTAGTCGAGTTTGTTTATTCAATTCAACAATTTTCATCGCCGAACAAAGATGCGAGGTCGTGCAAGAAAAACTGACCGGAGTCCCTTTTGTAGAATTTCGTTGACAAAATAATTTAACAGTGTCATATTTAGTGCAATAATTGTAGGTATAATTACGTAAAATGCAAATCAAGTGGCGGCGCGTTAAAAGAGAAAGGGCATGTACTTAGACGACGTGTGAAATATTGTTGTCCGAGTGTTAAACAGTGTGCTTCGCTTTTGTACAGTCCGGACGTACAGGTAGCTCGTAGCCCCGACGCATTTGGCTAAATTAATTGTGTTGCCACACAGTCGAAATAATTATTACTTGCTTCTCGGCTGCGTTTCATTTCACGCGCTACGCTTTATGCACCTCTGTTTTTTATCAAAACATTTTTTGACACTACTTTCTTTAACTATTTATTACGTTGCAAAATACATTATCAAATCACTAAAATTCTGACCAGTTTTAATTCCATGACTTGTGGTATGAAGACAGTTTTTTAAAAAATTTTCAAGACAAAATGTTATGTAAAGTAATCTTTGTTTAAAATTGAAGCAAAAATTATGGAACATGATTTCTTTTCTTATTATCTTTTCAGCTATTCAAAGTTGCTGAAATTCTGATTGTTTTGTTGTTTTTTTTTTGGTTATTAAATATTGTAATATCCCATCATAAAATATGACATAAAAAATATAAATTTCAGTAGTATGAAGTAGGTATGGGTTGACACGTAACGAGCGAATGTGATTTCAGTAGCTTCCACAGTGGGATGATTGAAAGATACTTAACCTTCTTACAGTCAATGTCTGCCAATCGAACAGGCATTGACCACAATCCTGCCACTCTACCGACTAATCCGGGTTTCCGTAACGTTTCTACGTGAAGTCGGCTTGAAACTGTCGCAACCACTCTTGGGTGCGGAGCACGTCTTGACCGAAGCCCCATCCTCTTCGTGCATTGTCCGTCCTCCTGGCGTAGCTCTCTCTTTTCAATATGAACGAACGAACATCGCAGTTGAGAATCTGCTTAGCGTACCGTGAAGAAACTTGATTGTCCATATTGTCCGGCCGTGCTAAGTTATGGAGATTCCCGATGCTATTCTTGTGCTCACGTCATTGCTCTATAGCAGAATTTAAACGAATCTAAAAGAGGAATCGTCACTTATCGTTTTTTCGCGCGCACGTTTGTATATTACAAAACATAGCGTTTTGCTCGTATACATCTGTATAGAAATATATAGAGAAACACGTATATTGGAATTACATCGATGCTCTTTGACGATGCCAAATTATTCATGCGAATATCGCTGCTCACTTTTGTTCTGCAATATTAACCATGCGTAATTATGCATTCATGAAACAGTTGCTACAACTTATTTCATTTTCGCCAGTCAACTTGGCGCTTAACAGTGACGAACAAAAGCGCGCAGCAACAGGATACATCCAGCACGTCGGAGACAGCAAACGCGAAGAAAATTTGCTCTATTACTGTACACTACCAAGATACATTAGGACCTTTTACTCGTCTTTACGTCTATCTAAATGTGCCGTAGCTTCCAATTATCTCGCAACGCTAGTCCTTTATTGCATGCCACGTCCCGGAGAATCGTTCGTCCGTTCATCACCCGTTGTCCCTGAATGACTATCAACTCCATTTGATAATGGACGCCGCGAACATCGTTACTCACGTAACTTTATGCGAATAAAATATTGAGCGAATGTGTATACCCAAGTTGGATTTGGTCTACCTACAATAAAAGTGAGTTTGCCGCGCGATTTTCAGTTCCAATTGGACTGTATATTATGTACAGTTAAATCGATTGAAAAGACGTATTTTATGACGCCACATTATCCCCGCGATTCGCGTTTTGAAAAATTGCGAGCGCCATATTTTGAATTTATTCATTTATTTCTTACTATAGTTGCGAATTAGAATCAAAATTGATCATAAATTCTATAATTTTGTATGCAATGTTTTTGTTACCATAAACATTTTTTTATCTCAGTTCACCATAGTCCAAAGTAAAAGCGACTGTTGTGTCACATCCGAGACAATCTTCAAAACCTGATACGGTAGCTGAAAAATGGTATAACAAAATTACTTTTAACGAGAAATATCGAATCGATTGGTGCGCACCAGCTTTGATATTTGTAAAAAAACAATAAGCTCTTGGTACGGATTTTAAAAAGGGAGGGGGAAGCGTTTCTTTCTTTTTTTTTTTTTTTTAATTACAGCAAAAAGCGAACGAACCTGCAGCACACACTCGTTTTAAATTTATTCACTAGCCGTACATTTTTGCCTTCAAAGTCACATTCGTTAGTGTCTAGTACGAAATAAAAGTTGAAAGCAACAAAAAAAAGTGAAATCTGAAAAGTCTGGCAGTCGTAACGATGACTCAGGTGATGGCGAACCGAGCATAAAGGGATAAGTGGCGGTGAGTTTTCAGGATCCTAAACGACGTCAGGCCTCGTCTGCGCGTGACGCTGAGGTAGTGACTGGAAGGGAGTAGTGTTTCTAGTCCTCGTTAACGCTCGTCTCTATCGCTCTCTTTTGCTCCGTTACTATACAGCTGCCACTATGTCGCCATCCTTGCCGTCACAGTTGGGTTTCTGTTCATCGTACATCACCCCCTCCCCCTTTTTCCTCTCCCCCGTGACACATTCGCATTTCAATCTCCCGTTCTTGGCACTTCACCCGGGTCGAACAATCGTCCCGTAATTCTTCCCAATCAACTGACTGTCGAAGCTAAAACTATTGTGTCGTCGAAGCGAATCCGGAAGAGGTATTCTCTTGCCGTCGTCTTTTGGATCACGGCCTCCTAATATCTGGCTTCTTTGTTCTGCAGCAACATCATCACCGAGTTTAAGAGTGATCGCACTCTGAGAGCGGTCAATCGACCGGCAAAGACTCGACCATTGTATTTTCGAAAGACGCTAAAAGACGCGCTTATCAAATTTCCGCGACCGACCATCAGTCCAAGAGGTGTGTGCTCTATGTGTACACCACGTCTGTACTGCGCCGACCAAGGGCATTATGATGGTGTCAATTTTTTTAAGCTCGTTACGGGCTTTTCAAAGAGCTTGCATTTTTTTTTTCCTCTTTTATTTTCAAAATGAACTCTTTTGTGGTTTTGTGTTCTTCCCCTGCGATAATCATCTGACGATAAAAGAATCTGTCACTCAAAAAGTTATACTACTTAATTCAAAAACTAATTGACAGGATTGATCTTATTCTTTATTATAAAAATTTTTCTTTTTAATGGATATTGTGATATACAAAATGTCATCGTTGATCTATGTGATATAATGAATTTTCATTTTCAAATGATTCGAGTACATAAAACATAACTGATCGATGCAAACATTTACAGCAGTTTTAATGCTTTCTCTCTTATGAATAATTTATTGAAATCGTGATTACTGTTTTCCACTTTCGATTCCAAATATCGTTCATCATCGATCATAAACGTAGCAGAAGCAAAAAGTTAGGGTTGCTGATATTCTAGGCGCCATCATGACGGGCATTGGGAATCGCGCTTCTATTTGCTCGGACGACATTTTTGTTCCACGCTGTTTTTGCGTACAAATAATGAGAGGAAATCGACCTAAATGATTTGTACGCAAATAATGGCTGAATGGAACTCGAGTTGTCAAAAAAAATTAGTTTCAAAAAATATAACTGCACGAGTTGTGTAAACACGATTTCAAAATTTCGAAATCAAAAGTTTAACTTTGTACGAAATTTCGTGCAGATTAAATTGATATGAAATTACGAGAAATTGTCTTCAAAAGCTCTCTTTCGGTACACGTGATTTTCTTTTTTGAATACACTTCGTTATATATCGTCATATATCCTGCTTATAAAAATTGTGGCGTTCAATGAAGATGTCATGAAAAAAAAATCTGCAAATGGCAAAATGTAGCCATAAGTTCTGTTTACCTGCATAATTTGACTCGGTCTATTTATCTGGGGTACCATTTATCGCATCTATTAGTTTGCAGCGATAATGCGGCAGTACTTTGAAAGGAATACGAAAGCAGGCTGGTATACAGAAATATACGAGCGGTATAAAAAACCGCTAAACGCGAATACGCGTAAGCAGGCTTTCTTTCGCGTGAACTTCCACACGGAGGCTTCCAATAATCTATGCGCACATGCTCAAAGTATCGAAGATAGAGAGGAATTGCGAGCACGAGGAGATGGGAGGCGTGGGATCGGCTGGGGGTTAGCAAGTGTGGGTAAGGAATAGTTCTTCGGGATTCTCAGACAGCCCAAATCAATGCAAACAACTGGATATTGCCGGCAATATCAGTTTCCTTAGACCTGCGCGCTGCTCAATTGAGGAACGCGTTTCTGCGAGGGAAAGAGTGAGTTGCATAATCTGAAAGGGAAAAAGCGAGATAGAGACGACTTGGCTCTTCTTAGATCGGTAGGTGCGGGGAACGGGCAAGCATGGATGCTGCACCCTGCTTGAGCGAAAGTTTGTCTTGTCCTCTTTCCAGCGGTGTGATTTATTCAGCCTATTTTATGCGAGCCACGCCATATATGAGATTTTTCTGAGCTTCGCGTATTTTCTTAAAACGCATGATCGAAAGAGAAAGAATGATAGCAAAATCTGTGCGAAAGGAAGAAAAACGACAAGTTGACGATTCATTGGACAAAGTGCACTTTTCTTATCCTTTATAGAGGCGGGCGAGGATATAAACTCGAGCGCACGGGCGTGATGATGAAGGGTTCGTTATGCAAAACTATCGATAAAGTATTCGTCTTGGGAAAAAAATACTACTGATGCATAATTGCCTACATTCATATTTGAATAAAACAATTTTTTTTGCATTAACGATTTTACTCAATTTTACTGATGACCATAGCGATTTGTTAGAGGAACTATAAAACAATTAAGATATTGTTATACATCAAAACTTGGAAAAATTCAAGGCTATAGCGTTTATAAAAATCATGTTAAAGTTTTCGTGCTTCTGTGACATAATTGATGTAAAAACAGAGTGTGATTTAATTTAATTCCCGCGTGGAAAAAAATCTATGGCTGGGTCTATGGGAGAAGCTCTGGGGTATCTCTGGGAAATCTCTGGCTCGTGGTCAAATCCCAGAGAATTTCCAGAAAACTTTGATCAAAGTTTAGCTGACGTTTCTTGGATCGATGTTTATTACGACATTCACGCTCTTTCTGAGAAATACCATCTGCAAAAATATATTAAGAATTCAAAAAAGAACAAGGACAAAAAAATACATATATTGTACAGTAGACTTACGCTTTCGTTTATTTTTCTTTTTAATCTCTGAAAAATATAACAGTATATTGGCAACATTAATGGATCAGAAGTAATTGTTTATTAGTTATGGTTGGATGAATGTAAACTTTGAACCAATATCGATTCGTCATAACACTCACTCTTTTCCACTGCCTTCTTTTCTTTTGACATTGTATGCTTGAAGAT
The DNA here is from genome assembly GCA_030523145.1 of Trissolcus brochymenae. NCBI lineage: Eukaryota > Metazoa > Arthropoda > Insecta > Hymenoptera > Scelionidae > Trissolcus > Trissolcus brochymenae. Next base: position 48,991 of record JAQQRF010000549.1, read on the forward strand.
GAGTCCCAGAAAGGATGTATTCACGGATTTCCAAAGAAGCTGGCTACAATATGTGAGTTTTTATTTATTAAATAAAATTTTTGTATGAATACAAAAAGATATACCATGTAATTTTATACGAGTTAATAATTTTTTATTCAGCTTTTCATACATGAAAAGAGCATGAGGAGGATGGTAGCTGATGCCTTGAAATTAGCAGAAAAATTTCAAGAAAAAAAGAGAGGAAAATAAAAAAAAGGATTTTCTCACTACAATGAGAAAATTGGAAAATTTTAAATATGATGCAGAGGATGCTCTAGGCCTGAAGAGTTTGTTTGGAGATGTGGATGTTATAGCACACGGCGAGTGCTGGGTATGTCCGGAGCCGGACAATAAGTGTGTTTGCGGACATGCCCAGTCCGCTTTTTTGATATTTGAAGGTAAATAATTAAAAATATAATAAAATTTCTTAACCATATAATTTCTAACAAATTGTTTTAATTACAGGGTCCAGGCCTTAATAACCGAAAATATTGAAGCAATTGTGAAGAAATTGACATTTGAAATTAATTGTGTAAATATAATAAATAGTTTATTGCTTATACTTTCATGTTGTTTTTATTTATTTTGACATTAAATATAATAATCCTCCATTAGGGATCACAAGACCTTGTCGTTGGTATGGAGGCTTAGTTTACGATCTCGCTAGATCTGCTTGTGGGGTCGGCTCCACCGCGATGGGTGA